>JASANF010001661.1:0-10609 GCA_030248245.1 Trissonchulus sp. WLG1_4 | reverse complement strand
AGCATTCAGTTAGGGTGTACGCATCAATGGCGCAAAATTAAACGAAAATGTGTGGTTTTAGGGGGGAACCCTTGGCTAAATGGATTATATATGTATTAATTGAAGAATGCATTGCGTTTATTTTTTTCTTTCTTTTAATTTTAGTTTCGTTTAATCTTTAAATTCGAATTGCGTTTTAGCATTATTTTTCCCTTTCTTTCCAGTTTATTTTCCTTCTTTCCTTCTTCCGTAAATTATTACGAGAGTTTTAAAACTGGGAATTTGTTAGCCCAAAATTTTAGAACAAAAACGAAATTTCTTAACAGAAAAGACGTTACATTGGCGGGCTTAAATTTGATTGGCTGGGTTTGTGCTTGTGCAAGTTCTAGTGTGAACGTCTACGCGTTGTGCTTGTGCTTGTGCCTGTGCTTGTGCTTCTGCTTCTGCTTGTGCAAGTGCCAGTGTGAATGCGGCCTAAGAGCAAACGGACTTTGGGACGTACGTACATAAGGCTGCAAGGATAGATGGACAAAAGGTGCGACTCATTCAATTTTCATTCATTTGTTTTAAACGGTAAGTCACAAAAGCAGCTTATTATATATCGATCATAATCCCTTAACCATTGACATCACATTCGCGCTCAGCAAAATCAAGGCATGCCTGGCACTTTAGCAAATTTGGCATCTGCAGACCAAAACTTTTACAAAAATGCAAATCGTTTTATAACAATGTTAAAAAAGGCATTTTTTCCTGAATGAATTTGAGAAAATGTATTTACTGATTAAAAATGTCACAAATGCTCCGACTATATACTTTCGTGACTATACATCGGTGCTAAGTAAAAAAATAGTTTTTACTGCAACCAATAGTCTTAGTATTGGCTGCTATCATGAAAATAAATTATGTAGAAATGAAATCAGGCTTGGCGCCAAACCTATAAAATTAAGCATAGATGCAAGATGCTAGAGTGTTAAGTTTTACTCAAGGGCAAATTTTAATGACATGGCATGTTTATGTAATGTAAGTTCTGTAATGATATTTTGGCAACTTTATTTTCAAAATTTGTCCTTGGCATTAGAGCAGAATTTTTAGCCAGTTTTTTTCGCTGATTTCTTTCTCTTTCCTTTGCCGCTTCCTTTGCTGCTGCCGTCTTTACTGCGTCTTTTGCCGGATTTCGATCCCCCTAAAACACGTATGCCATGTATTAGGGGTCGATTCCGCCGCAAAAGACGCAATAAAGCAGCCTAAAACTTAGGAAACGACCCCCCACAAACCGCAGCAAATTTCTTCAACAATTTCTAATAACTAACTATTTATTTAGTTTAAAAAACGGATAATAGATAATTGGTGTTTACTAATGCAATTCACCTAATAGGCAAGACCGGGCTATCTATTATAAAACCTAATGCCTAAGCAAGCGTTCTTATTCGATTTCATTGTAAGCCTACAACAAGTAGGTAGTTGCGAAAATTACGCAACAAGGGTTCAGCAATTTTTGGTTAAATTTCATTTCTCATTTTAAAATTTTCATTTCTCATTTTAAAATTCACATAAAAACTGATGATTGCTACTAACCTTTACTAGACCGTTTACCACGTTTTCCTTTCTTAGATCGTTTCCCTTTTTTCTTGCCGGATCCACCGGATCCGGCGGATCCAGCTGATTTTTGTTCCGGTGAATCCTGTTTAGGTTCGGGGTTCCCTAGCGGAGCAGATTCCACTTTAGCTGACTTGACCCCCTCCTCAGGTAAGGGCTCCCCAAACGGCGACTCGATTTTTTTCTCTTGCTCAGGCTAAAACAATAGAAGTCAAAAAAGCGAAAAACCAGTGAAGCTAGTCTCACTAGAGAAGTTACTAATAAACTGTTAATATGAGAAAAACGAAAATTATAGCATAATTAAAGACCTGTTGTGCTGTGGCAATAAAAGGAATAAAATGCTGCGGTAGTGCCATTTTAACCAGGAAAAACATGGAATAAATTTCATGGGCATTTAACCTTCAAGTTCTGATTGACTATGAGCAAAATTGCCGGACAAAACATGGAATTGTCATGTGAAAACAGTAGCTTACAGGAGGCGGTAAAGGCGGCAACCCGTCAGATGGAGCTTCCAGGGGCGCACTAGGTACTTTTTCATTGTCAGGCTTTTTTTCTTCGTCAGGCTTCTTTTCTTCTTCAGGTTTTTTTTGTTCGTCAGGTTTTTTTTCTTCGTCCGGTTTTTTTTCTTCGTCAGGTTTCTTATCTTCCTCAGCAGCTAAAAACTTGCAATTGACGAAAAACGAGATATATAGTAAATTATGCTTAATCAGCGTACTAAAAACGGACTTTCCCCTTTCATAAATTGTATCTGAAGCTAATTCAGGCTGATGGCTTGCTTTTTCATTTTTTTCATTAATATGCATCATTCAAAAAAATGCATTATGGTCTCAGTGGACACCTATTGCACTCTAAAGTAAGGCCAAGTGTGCACGTGCTATAGAATTGACCTCGCTTGCATGTATGTATGGTGTACGGGTATTGCAAAGAAGCCAAACAAGGTATGGCAACCGGTAACGTACTTACAATACAGTGACTGTCGTGAAATATACAGGGCAATCAGTCAATAACTACGGTGCCGCCTTTTACCACTGCAATAACTAGATAAATATGCACGCTGTGAATCTAAGCGTGCAGCCTGCACTAAGGGCCTATTCCTTTACCGGATTAGGTTAATTATAATCGGACTAAACGGTTTAAAAATTAAGCTTAAAATTGCCATTCCAAAACCTCCGGATTAAACGGACTTAACTTTAAGCGCGCTGCTTTTTAATCGGACTAAACGGACTTAACTACGCACGCTAATGTTAAGCGTGCATGTTAAATCCGTTTAGTCCAGTCCAGTGGTAGTTTAGGAATGGGTTCGGACTAAAATTAAGCCGCTGACTTATTTTAAACCGTTTAGTCCGTTTAGTCCGATTTCTCGTTCCTAAACCTCAGACTAAAATAAGTCCAGTCCGTTTAATTCGGTAAAGGAATAGGCCCTAAGTTAATGACTATTTAGTTACTTTTGCCAACTTCAGGGGGCGCTTCAGGAGCCGACTCAGTTGATTTTGCGTCAGTTGGTGCGGCAGTCTTGAGTTCCTCCACTTTAGAGATGATTTTGGCTTTTTTTCCTTTGGCACCTTTACCCTTTTTGGATCCTCGCTTAGACCTTTTCCCAGTCTTTGATCGTTTGCCCTTTTTCCCTTTTTTTCCCGGCGGCTCCTTAGCTGACTCAGCAGCAGGTTTTTCCGAATCCATCGGAGGCACCGGTGCAGTTTGACCCGGTGGTGCCACTTCAGGGGGTGGTGCGTCTGGTGACTGCTCTGGGGGCGGTACAGGAACTGTTTCGCCTGGGGGCGCGATAGGGGCTGTCTGACCGGGAGGAGGCATTTCGGCTGCGGTACCAGTGTCTGCTGGAAACGTACCTTTGTCGTCTACAGGCATACTAGGCACCATTTGAAGGGTATCATAAGGTAACTGTTTAGCATCCTTTATTGGAAGCGCAGTTTTGTCATCTGGTTGCACAGGAGCCTAAAAAGAGTATTAGTAGCAGGATTTTACTAACAGAATACATATGTTATAGTTATACTACAGCTCTCTTTTTAGTGTAATTGACTCTTCTTTTTCACTTCTGCTAAATTTATAAGAAGTAATGCTCATTTCCAGTAACTCTTGCTGAAATTGAAACTTGAAAATTGAAAATTGAAATGATTTGAAATCTTCATCGATTCGATTGTTTTAATAAACCGTTTATAAAAACTCCTGACGAATTCAATCACTTTATACCTAAACCTTGATGGAAATTTTGAACCTATTATTTTATTGTTCATACTTCGGTGGTCGCTGTGAGCATCTTCAAATTTGACGTGTTGATAGGTTCTGGTTGTTCGGTAGGAGGGGCTTGCACTGTGTCATAAGCTGTTGTCATCTTAGGAGCATCTGACCCACCGGACTTGTCTTGATCTTCCGCTTTTTCTTCAACACCAGCACTTTTTTCTGAATCAAATGTGAACAAATCTCAGAATACTTTATATGCTGTTTTTTCTACCCACTGAATTAAAAATTTCGAGCTGTAATATGGTTTGTGACTACGTGACGTTTAATAATCTGCTTAACGCAGTACGGCGTGCTTAACCCTTACACAAACCTGTCGAAAAGCGAAACACGTTTTTATTTTTGAGAAGGAACGTAGCTAAATGGTTCGTATTTATTCAAATTCAAATGCACGCAGTGCGCTGAGGCTAGTGGTTTATTGATGTATACAGTGATACACAAGGTATACTTGGTTCGTTAGGTTTGTTAACTTGTACCACACTTGACTACTCTGTGAGATAAAATAATGAATTTTACGGACCTACTTTGGTATGGTGTTGAATTATCCGTTTCCTTATGCAAACGTTCACAGAATGTTTACTTAATTTCTGAGCATAGGTAAACTTTTGGTTTCGGGTTTCTTCACGAAGGAAGCGAAAAACTCAATAATAAAAAGTTATCGTGCTATTCCGCGGAAATACCTGCTTTTTTGGATCCCTGTTTAGAACCTCGTTTGGAGCCTTTCTTGCCTCGTTTAGACCCCTTTTTCCCCCGCTTTGAGCCTTTTTTAGAGCCCTTTTTACCACGCTTGCTGCCTTTGCGAGGTGGTGACTTTGTCTTTCCACCCTCACTCTCAGCTTCTGGCGCTGGTTTGACCTCTGGAAGCTTTGACTCTTCCTCTTTGGTTTCTGATTTTATGTTCTCATATTTGCCTGATTCTGCCTGAGTCGCTTGGGTTTGCAGCTGCGTTTTCTTTTCAGTTTCTTCTGTCTGTAAATAACAGTGCTGCTTGCACTTGTGATTATGTCTAGTAGGGCTCACGGCAAACTACGATGTGTCAAAATACCACTAGCTCGATGTCGGTGTTTGTTCATATGATCTTGTGTTTCCCGTTGTTACCCCATCCAGAGCATAACATAAAATCTACTGAGTTAATTTTGATATACCTATTTCAAGCCAAAAGTCATCCCTTGACCCCATTACTTGAAAAATACACAATTAAAAGAAATGGAATTTAAAATTTTTGAAGGCTTTAAATGGTTTAGTGGCCCGAAACCCAAATTTGTTTGCAGAAGACTTCCTGCAACTGACAAACATAACGTTTAGCAGATTGAAGAACGAATACTGTAGTATTCCTGAGCAAAAAAATGACTCATAACTGTGCTGATGATGTCAATACCAATAGAACCAATTTTATAGCCAAAACCCCAAACTTTCGTGACCCCAAAAGTTCACAAAGCCGTCCCCAGTCAGGAACCAAACTTTCTTAATATGATGAACGTCACCTTACCTCCAAAATGAGCCAAAGAATTAAAAGTTGGTAGCCCCACAGGGGCCCTGGCAGTTTTAAACGTACACATTTGGGTGATTTCTATTTTCAAACAAGGGTTCAAAATATTAAGGAGGTGCTCCTACCAAGTTTTGGACCGAGATCAGTTTATAAGCTCATCTTAACATAGACCCCCTCCACATCTTAACCGCTAGAGACTGATTTGTGGAGGGTATCCCTGCCATGTTTAAAACTAGGTTTGCCTTTACGTTTACGATTACTTTACATCTGTTAAGTCGAGACCGGGGGCTAATATGCAACGGTAGGCTACTATAGTCGAACTCGTGGCTTTTGTTGTAACGGTCACGGTCGCAGGTTGTCATCAGCACACAGAGTTTTGGAAGTGTCATACTCCTCTGATTATGTACGTACTTTTAGTAAAATATAAATCTCATATGCAGTTGCTATTGTAAAATTTCTTATTCAGTTATTATTCAGTTAGTCACCATGCAAAGATCTTTGACTTTGCACACTAAAAAGTCCAAAATTTTTATCGTTTTATTACACACCTTGCGTAAGCGTGGAAAAACGACACGGCGCGTCTGAAAACCTAACCAATCGGCTAGCACTCGCACAACAAGTAAAAGCACAGCGCCTACTTTAAATTTTTTAGTTTTCGCACAAGCCCAGCCAATCAGCTCAAACCTCAAAGTGGGTCGCTGACTCGCTGGAAAACACTAGCAACAGCCTGCAAGATTTTTGAATGCGCTGTGTAAATGGTATTGTAATAGAGCAAAATCAAGTGAAAAAGTTGTTTTAATAAGAATAGTATTAAATGAGTCTGTATGTCTCAAATTGATTCTGCAGGGCACAGATCAAGGATAAGCTTTTCTTTTGAAATACATGTAAAAAAATATGGCTTGCAGATGAAGTTTTATGGGATAAAAAAAGCTGCACGCAACAAGCGTTGTGCTTGCGCCTGTGCCAGTGTTCTCGTACATGAGCCATGCCTATGCTTTTGCTTGTGCGAGTGCTAGTGTGAATCCGGCCGTATACTTATGGTAATCGTATGTAAAATTTTCAGTAATAAAATTGACTAAAAGACTAAGTAAAAGTAGGTATGTTATGTACAAATGGTGTAATTTTATTAGTTTTAAAATGTCTTACATGAGTTATCAATAGAACTACTAGAGTGATTTTGTAAAGCAAAAACCGTTAAAAAACAATTGAAGAGAATAGCCATTACGTAAACCGTTTACCTTAAACCTTAAATTTATTGTTCAAACTAAATAATTAAAAAACCATTACCTGAGGAACATCTGAGGGTCCACCGGCTGTGCTCTCTGAAACTTGTTAACAAGCATTTTTTATAAAAGAAAAATTATTTTTATGCACATTACAATAGCTAGGTATTTAATAATATTTTTAATTACATGATATTTAATTTATTACAGTTGCACCAAACCGTTACATGGTCATTTACTTTAGTTGCCTTGTTATATTACATTATGTAGTTTAATATAATTGCCTTTCTAGCTGACTATTAATTTCAAATTATTTTCTAAAATTTAATTTGGTTGAAGCTTGAGTCATAATGTTTGCCCTCGTTACATATATTTCATTACGTCGTCTTTGTTCTTTGTTCTCAAATAGGTGTGCCAATATGTTTGTTTAGCCATTATGGGAACATAGGCCAGTAGCCCATTCCAATAAACTCACTGGCATACAAATCTGTGTGGACCCATGAGTTTATTGAAACGGGCTACAGGTAACAAAACAAATAAACAAAAAACGTGGCCCCCTGATTTAATACCCGCTTTCTTGCTGGCTTCTGGCTTCGCCCCCGCTTTGTCTTCTTCTTCTTCCGCAGCCAAAGCTTTCAGCAACGCGGCAGCATCTCGGGCTTGTTTTGCTTTCTGAAATTTATAAAAATTACTTGACATTGAGTGTATTGTAGTCAAATAATGGCAAAAATGCAGACATGATACGAGCTCTTGTGCATAGAATATACCTATACTTGTACTCACATTGCTACTTTACGCAGCTGTATTTCTGTCAGATTTGAATGGCAACTTTTCTGGTTTCTCAAGACAAAGGTTCAGTGACGGGTTATGAGTTATGGCACTGGTTGGCGTGCTATAAGGGATTTATACGTATGTTTCTGTGAAACTCCGAGTGCAGGAGCAAGAGTGCGCAGCGCACAAGTGCACTTGCACGAGGGTTTCACACATGCATATCAATTACTTTTCGCAGAACCACAAGTGCTATAAATATAAATTTATAGCACAAGTGCTATAAATATATAAGTGCTATAAATAAATGCAAGTACCACTTGTAAATCGATTCAAGTACAGCGTGCAGTATAAGTAGACTGCACGCTGGCAGCGTGCAGTATAAGTCGGGTTATTGCACTTTACTGTAACACTAAATCGAGTTACTATAATTAGTTTTAGGCCTGCACTAGTCTATTTAGTAATATTCCTGTAGTTTCAATCAGCCAGTTAGATTGTAGCAATTTTTAATGGTGAATAATCACTCGCTCGACTTTCATGTGCTTGACTTTCATATGCTCGAAAAAAATTAATAAACATCCGAATCAGTGCAATGTTTACATTAGTCTACAATTGCTCGAAGTTTCTTTTTTTTTGATCGACAGCCCTTGAATCGGAAACCCGTTGTCTGTCTTTATAATCATAGTGTCTTCGCATGTTCGTCAACTTTTAGCGTGACAATGACAGCGCTAGTAGCACCCGACAATGACTAGCGCTGTAGCACCACCGTTCCCTTCCGTCGACCGACCCCCCTTCCGGAATATCTCAGCAGCTCATGGTTCTCACAGCTAACACGACATTGCTCAATTGATTAAATTGATAAAATTATTCAACTATTAAATTGACTGTTAGTTTCCGTTCTTCTAATTGCAGTTCGTGACAAAGTGTCACGTGTCACATTGTGGTAAAACACGTCACAATTACCGTTTGTCATTTATCCGCAAACACCGTATATAAAACGTGCTTGTGCACTGAGGCTGAGCTTATAAATGTGACAAAGCTGAGCTAAGTTTTATAAGCTGAGCTTGTATACTCAGTCACAAAAGATGAAATATAAGCAGAGTGTCCAAAAGCAAAAATTCATTATATACCGGGCACAGCAGGTACATAAATCTGTTAGGACAGTGAAAAAATCTGCTGGAAAAATTGATAGTACCTAGTGCCACCTTAACTCAAAGTCAAAGTCTGCAGCGCAACAGTTATTTAAGAAGGGTACCTTTGGTTTTCTGCCTTTTAAGGTCTTTTCGGGTCCAAAGATTTCATCAAGCACTGGAATGCCGGGTCTACCTAAAATATGATTCGTATAAACTATTTTTAGGCATATCACAGTGACTTGTTGGAAATTATTCACAGTCGCAGCTGCCTATTTTATGTCTACTTAACAAGAAACATAACAAACCTGTGTACATCCAGAGGTTTAAATAGTAATACCGGTACTAAAACAATCGACACTTAGTTTTACTAGTGCCACGCTTCTAAAATACTGAATATAATTAATCGAAATGTAAATTAAAACATTTTGCTTTGAAATGAAGGTATGAGTTCATTAACTGATAAATTTTTACTACCTATTGTAACATCAATTCTGATTGATGAAGCACATTCAAACTTAACCACGGAGAGGTTAACAATAGTTAAGTAACATAAACTGGTATCTAATGACTGAATATATACACGCTGTTTGTGTACCTATTATACTTTTAATCAAACATTTTAGACTTACCAGCTTCTTTTTCAGACTTGTGGTAAGCAAACAAACATATTGCCAAAACGGCAAGAAATATAAGAAGTAAAACGGGATTCATCCTCAGCGATGAACTGGTATTTTTCAAATCCCTAGTCCTGGATCCTCATTTTGACAAGTTAGCACAAGTTTAAGAGATAGTGAATGGTGTGACTGAGTAGTCAGTAACTAATTCTTTGACAGAACTAAACGTTATAGTGAGTTACATATTACAGTTAAAACACGAAATCTTATAAAATTTATCCTGAGATATGTAGCTACAAAAAAACTAAGTTGCTGGAACAAAGCCTCTTTTGATGAAAACGGCAGTCTGTCTAGACATATGAACTGTAACGAAACAAGTACGGCTTGCGAGTAGAAACGGTTTATATTGTTTGAGATATTTGCTGACAGACATTAAACAGTAAGCAAGTTCTACTAAAAATATTCTAAAGAATATAGGAAACGCGGCACAAATACAACTGTGGAGACACTAGAACACTAATACATAGGTGAAGTCAAGGACTAAGGACAGTGAACAAAATCAATACAACCGTTGCTGATAGATATGACAGGATTATCCAGTAGCGATAATCGCGATGGGATGATTTTGCTTAATAAATATGAAGCCAAAAAATAAACGTTAAAACGTAAACTAAAGAAATTCCAACTTTAACTTAAATTAAGGAAACACCCTTACTTTAACATTAAATTAGGTACTTTAAAGAGTTATATAAAACTCATTGATTATAGGCTTACTTTAACTTTAACGCCGGAGCCTTACTTTAACTATAACCAAGAGTACATAATAGTGTCTCACTCTATTTAGACGACACTCTCCTTCCTGCCTGTGTTATAGCGCAGGCAGATGCGCTCGTCATTTCCAGGCCACATGTTGCCGTTTTGTGCAACTGTGGCTGGCCAATCAGCGCGTACATTCTCTGCGTAACACACTGTAGTATAATATCGCTGATGCGGTGATATGCATTAAGATGGGGATAAAGGTCGATTCATACTTTCGGCCGTATGTCCGTTCTGCAGACAAAATGACGAAATAATGACGTCACACGCGCTGGCTCATCCACCGCACTAGGCTGCTAGTGACGTCATTCTGCCGGCTGAACGGACATATACGGACGAAAGCATGAATCGAGCCTAAAACGTTAATAACTTCTAAATAGAGTGAGACGCTATTATGTACTCTTGGTTATAGTTAAGGTGTTGCGTTAAAGTTAAAGTAAGCCTATAATCAATGAGTTTTATATAACTCTTTAAAGTACCTAATTTAATGTTAAAAAGAAGGGTGTTTCCTTAATTTAAGTTAAGTTGGAATTTTAGTTTACGTTTTAACGTTTATTTTTTGGCTTAATATTTTAGCAAAATCATTCCATCGCGATTATCGCTACTGGATAATCCTGTCATATCTATCAGCAACGGTTGTATTGATTTTGTTTATTGTCCTAGTCCTTGACTTCACCTATGTACTAGTGTTTGAAAAGTGTCTCTCACAGTTGTATTTGTGCCGCGTTTCCTATA
>JASANF010001660.1:0-10785 GCA_030248245.1 Trissonchulus sp. WLG1_4 | reverse complement strand
GGGTTAGGCGCTATCGCGCCTACCCTGATTGATCATGTGGTTGTAAGTATGTATAAGATAAATAAACTCTCGAGTATGGGTTCTTTGTAAATAAATTTCTCAACTATCCTCATCCTGGCTAATGTGTGTACTGTACATGCGGTTGCGAGTGTTTTCATACTTTCCTTGGAAGGCATGTTCACCCCAGTCTGGACAGGTGCGTCAGCCCCCCTCCATAATGTTTAGAAAGTGGCACGCGAGGCAAGCATCGGTGACTCAATAAGCAATAAGGTCACGATGCAAAAAGTCAATGCGTCGCGCTCCAAAATAATTTACTACCTGTCCACGTATGCTAACGCATAATGCTTAAAGTATAAAAGTACAGTATAAACCAACTCGGTTTTTTATAAAAGTACAATACGAAGCAACTCGGTTTTTTTAGAGTTACACGTGAGATTAGTAGTCTTACGTAAGATTATATTGGTTAGTATATTGGTCGATTGTATTCGATCCTTGGTCATTTGAAGCATATACCAGGCATAACACTGCAGGTAGATGCAGTTACCGTTTTATGCACGTTTAATTTAAAATTTACGGTAGTCTCCTTCAAAAGGTTTTATCTTTTGGCAGAAGAAAAACAGGCAGTATTGGGTCCGTGTATTCTAGCGTTTCTAGGAACCTAGTGACTTTGTGCACCTTTACTCTGCAACAAAGCCGTGGTGCCCGCAATAATAGGGCGCAGCAAGCGGCCTATTGCTCAGTAAACATACTCTAGTTTCCACACTTTTAGCAGGTCAATTTTTGGCTTCAGCTTCGAACGCTCATCAGCCTATTATGCTATCAGCCTCCCGTAGGGCATTTTTCTTATCTAGTCATACATGAAATATCATCAAATATCAAAGCTGATAAGAGTCTAACTAAATAAACTAGCACGCCGCTTACTACTTCGCTAACAAAAAGCCCATTAATAAAAATATGTACTGATAGAAACTGAAATTCTTCATGAAAATTATATGAATTAAAATTACTTCAAACGGCTGGTAGCTTCAACTGCGCGTTCTTGTGCTGTAACAAAAAAGACAACATACTTTGCAGCAGTACGTAGTAAGGATATTACTAAATAAAAATACTACAAATACAAAATAAATCTGAAACATAAATATTATGCTGATTATTGTTTCGTAAAATCCTTCATTTATTCGTATAATCTATAATTTTCAAAATTTAAGGCTTTAATGAGTCTACCTCGTTTAGCCTGTTCTCTGGCCATTTCCGCGTCCTTCTCCGCTCTGGCTTTAAAGCGTGCACTGGAATACTTGTAACATCGAGGCTTGTACAACTGATTTACGATTCGCCGGGTTCTCAGCTGCAAAGAATGGACAAAATTATTTAACAGTAAAAAATGAACAAAATCTGGCACTATTACCTAATGTTTTCAAAATGCTCCTTGAAACACTTACTGCTCAAGTGCTCAACTTTCGTACTATACGGGCTAAAAAATAAATCTTACTAAACACATTCAATTTTTTGAAAACGGGTTTGATCGGACCGAGCCACAAAAAGCCCGTGCAGACCACTAGACAGAGCATACTGACTGCTTGACTTTAAGACATGTGTCATTGCCTGATTAATTATTTGTTCACTTGCGTTATTTTGTTTTATTGACCACGTATACTTTAACAATACGACTCACTTTTCTGCCCTGAATATAAATCTTCATTCGTGGATCACTGTAGACGATCGCTAAATAACTTCGCAACGAGGCCTTCTCTGGTACCAGACTAAAAGTAATAGTAAAGACAATGAAAAACTTGTCGATTGACTATAACGGTTTGCATTATTTTAGTAAACGACCGTGTACTCTAACATTGTGGCTCAAATCGCCAGAGATATTGAATATCTTTTTCGAAAACATGACCCTTTCCATTAAGTTTAGACCATAAGGAGAGCCAAAAGGTGTACTTTGAGAGTCCAGTGTCTAAAGTCCATATGAGCCCACGACAAAAATGAAACTGGGATTTACGTTTACGCTGAGGCATGGAAATCTCAATTTCGTGCATTGATCCCTCGTGACTTTTACGGGGTCCACAATGGTTTTAAAGAAAAATGGATCTCAGATTCTTGTTTATGGGCTCAAATTGCCGCGACTGCGGTCAACTACCATTTTAACTAACTGGAGGAGGAAACCCACTTGGGAGCCGTGGGGCGGCAACCAAGGTCCTCCTGCCAACGAGTTCACAACGATCCTGCCTTAGAAACTCATGTTATTCGAGGTTTTAGGTCTTGTGAGGATAGGGTCACGAATACATGAACTGAAAATTTTGACGATAATAACCGGCCGGGCTCGTAACTCTGGATAAAACTCACTTAGTGCGAACCAATGGCCACACTTTCACCTAAACTTATCTGATCATACCAAAACTCAAACAATCAGCTCTATCTGATTCAGACAAAAACTCTGATCATCAACTTTTACTATCCCAAACATAACGAAATTCTATTCAAAGTTAAAGTTGACTCACTCTTGGTCACGTCCGTCGGGATCGGACAGTTTGATGTCAAACGAGTCACTGACAAAGTCCAACTCCGTGTCAGCCGTGTCCAGCAGTTTCAGATTGTAAATGATGATCAGCGTGCCAGACGGACCCGAAATTTCATCAAACTGACTCATGAACGATTTCATGTCCTTGAATGGCGAATATTTCAGAATCAAGTCCAATTCGATTCTTTGCTGAAAACACGTACAAAATTCAGACTGAGTCATAAGTCTACGAGCCCATTCCTCTACCGGACTAAACGAGTTAATCTTAGACCAATAAACGGTGTACAAATCATGCTTAAAAATGATAAAGGAAAGTGTTCGGACTAAAATTCAGCAGCTGATTTTTTTCATTCGTTATTCCGTTTAAGGGGGTAGTGTCGCGAAAGCAGTTTTGCTCATAGGCTGTGAAAATAGAACTTTTTGTTTTGAAGTAGTACATGCAATGAGAAGCTAGTCCAACGCTGTATGGTATCAAATAATTACTGCCAGACATCACACTATCAATATTGACAAATATCTTGGACCAATCGTCATTTGTAAGCCAGACATCACACAATAGGGACATAAAAGTTCGAAAAATCAAGCCAGATATCAGATTGGCCAGCTTGTGAAGTGAAGTACACATACTGTGTGGACGCACAATTTTTTGCGACAAATAAGAAAAAAGAAAACTGAAAGTTCGTTTTTCTTCTGATTTGAAAATAAGCGTCTAGATTTTCCACAATTTATCATTATTGCTGCTACTATTTTACAGTTTAAGTACACCTTCACAGTTCAAACTAGTATTACTCCACAGCCGCTACAGTAATCTGCACTAAATTTTGTGTGCATAAACTACAACATATGTGCTATTAGTCTGTGTAAAAAAAACCAAACAGAAAAATTGATAAATGTGACTAAAAAATGGAATGTGAATAGGTTTTTTTTTCGTCATTTTTCCGACTTTGAGACATTATTGCAAACTATATGCTGCACCAATTTTGCTGAAACTTGGCAAAATAATTTGCCTTTTGGTAGATTTTTAAAATATAGAAAGAACAATTTCTAACATTTTACTGAACAAGTTTTACAGTCGCGCAAAATCGACTGCTTTCGCGACACTACCCCCTTAAACCAATTTGACATATTTTCGAAAGATCGGACGAACATGAATCCAACCCGCTTTATATACCCGGTAAATGAATAGGCTTTAGGTAACACAAAGTACCAAACCACACTTAAGCTAAGAACGCAATACTAATACTTAGATACTTTAAAGGTTACACTTCACTTGATCACACGACTACGACCTACGCAGCTACGCCAGTTGTACTCCATTCTTTATACTATACTAGTAAACTGAACCAAGTTTTATATACAATAAATATTTACTACAATGCTCTAATTAATCAAACTAGCAACTCTCAACTCTCAACCTAACGGGAAAACTAACACACTAGCCGGAAAAAACTAACCCAAGTATGCAACAAACCCTTGCAGCAGCATACAAACATCTCAAATCCATTACGGAGGAGCCGAACAGCAAAGAGCCAAATAATAAGTGTTGAGGTGAGAGCAATAAGCTAATGAAGCCAGCTTATATTACAAGATGAACATCAGGCGAAGTGGTATGAAAACTTACGCTGACCTTTTCCTGCTCAATGTCACCATTGCCGTAGATTGGCATCTTTTGCAGATCAAAAGATGGCATGGGAACAATCACCTGAAATTCAATCATATCACATTTATATAGATAGTCCCAAAAATAAGAGGACAAGAAAGAACATAATAATTATGATATAGCAACCTTAACTAAAAAAAACGGAAGGCCGATTTTTCGAAAAAAAAGGATGGGTTTTTTTCAGAGTCCATGACTTACACAGAGCCAGAAATCGTGGAGAAACTAGAAAAAAGACTAAATTTTAATTTGTAGTGGTGCAGTAGCTTCCAAAAGTTAAATTAAAAAAATTTTGTTAAAATTTCCCAGACCCCCAAATTTAGAGTCGGAATATCGACCTCGGAAATTTTGGATAAAGTATCAATTTTCATCAACATCCATCCAATCACTCCCAAACTCACCACAATGATAATCTAAACTATTGTCTATCTTCTGTCACAATCTAATCCCTCGGAGTGACGTGTACTCCGAAATACAGCATCCGTTTTTTTCGATAAATTTTCTCGAAAAAAAACGGAATGCGTGATCCGTGTTTAGATCACAATTATATCGTCCTGTTTTGAATATTATTAACTTTATTGAGAAAAAAGCCTTGGAATGAATCCACAGTCAGTCCCGCCCCACAGTAAGGGTCTTGATAGGTCTACATTGGTCAATTTTTTAAAAATGGTTTTTTGACGTCTCTGGGGATAAATTAGGCCGCTGAACGCGAATTCGAGATTCATTTTTGTTTAGAAAAACTTTTGGACCCCCCACGACCCCCCTTAAGGAATTTCCCATTGGGGGTCCCCAGCGGTCAATTTTTCGAAATGAGGATTTTAATGCTTTTGGAAATAAACTGAGCCGCTGAACGCGATCAGAGGATCCTCTGCATAGAACAGGGGGCCCTATAGCGTCGGCCACCCGTTATTGCAGTCGACAGTTAGCTGCTCGCGCTTATTTTGCTGATCGACTGTTTCAGGTTTAAGGCTGTCTGCATTAGTTCTTATTTTTTTCACAATTCCTTGTTCGAAGTGCTCTATTATACGATGTTGATGAGCAAAAAAGATTTTTCTTGATGTTCGAGTTTTAAAAAGTGAAGTTTATGCAGGTTTTGGGTGTTTAATGACCTCCGTTATATTTTTGAAAAAATCCGTTTTATTTAGGCAAATCATTATCAAAAAAAACGGACGATTTTTCTTTTTTGCAGAAAAAATAGACTTTTCATAGAAAAAATTTAGATGCTAACATAAGCTGAATATGATTAAGATTCCTATGATACATCAACTGTGTGTTTTGACCCATTTTTAAAAAAAATATGACAAAAATTTAAAATCTCCGTTTTTTTAGTTAAGGTTGCTATAGTTTATACTGACAAAGAAATAATACAACGCGTGCAAAGAGACAACTAATGGGATTAACCATGTAATGACTAATAAAAATAAGCTATGTAAATCGTGATTACGTCAAACTGACAAAGAAAGCTGAGAATACTAACATTAAATTGCATTTGCATACCTTAATATATAGACGCAAGTTTGTCCAAACATCAATCATTACTTTAAATCGCACAGTTCGAGAACTCCTGTTAGTCGCTCAATCGACAAAACATATAAACAACCCTCTACCACCCAGCACCCACTTGTAAAAATTTGAAGTACAAGTTGAGACTTCTATAAAAGGATAATGCAGGGACCAGTGCTCTACAACTGTTGTTCGTATGAGCTCTGACTCGAGACTTTTTGACGTGAAAAAACATTGGCTCTGAGCCTCTGAGGGAAACCAGATTATACACATGAAATGCGACGTCAACACTTTGTGAACAATGCCCAACGCATAATTCTGTAATCATCTTACCCCAAGTATATACAACCGATCCCTTTACCGACACCAAGATTGCCAGATACGCAGAGACACATGCAACATTACCTTTTATATACTAACGGACATTCTATATACGCGACCGGCCAACGAACACATTTTTAATCGACCGAATTATGGAAAATAAATACAAACAGATGCCATAATACAAACAGACTACACTGAGAAACACACCAATCACCGATTCCGACTGGTCATTTACCATCACCTCAAGACTACAGTCTTTCCTCCAAGTCCATGCTCAACAAACATATTATGACAAAACATGTGGCATAAGATTGCAAATCAAACTCACTTGTCGACATTTACACAAACTTTGCTTAATGTTTAAATTTAAAGTAAAAGTAAAAGTGTTTAATTTTAAAAGTGCAATCAGACTACAAAATATTACAACCTACTAAAGTCAGTTATTCGGAACCGGAAACTCCAACTGGAAAAATCTCATCCAATCCCAGCTCTCATGCATTATTAGCACACATTCGTGGAAAAATAAATCGGTATATAAATGCAAAATCGGTAACTATATCAAATTAGAAAAAAATTAGTGATATTGTTTAGTTAGTATATTATGCATTCTTAAGCCAGCAATTTTTTGGCAGGATGGTCCAATGACCAATAGCACAGATTTTTTGGGAACACCCATAACAAGGACAAAAGATTTGTGAAGCTGAGCAATGTTAGATAGTTTTTCAAATAATAGTAAAAAAGCAACACATTAAACTTAGTTTTTGGTAAAAGTCGGTTTTCAGGTGAAATCGTCGTAAAAGCTAATCTGACCAATTCAAAACTTTTCATTGTACGCATCTCAATAGCAAATTATCATTCAAACTTTAATGTATTTCTGCGAAGCTTTATCAATGAAAAATCGTCACTCGCGTCATAATAACGTGAATAGTAAATTGGAAGCAAAACTGAACAAACAATAACCTCTTCAATCTTTTCAATTTCATGAAATGTACGAGAAAGGAACACGCACGTCATGACCCCATTTCGTTTGGTGAACAAAATAAAATCATGACCAATACGCATGGCGCCTCTGAAACAAAATTAAAATATCACTAGCCCGCTAGCAACGCAAGTAACACAATTTATTTTATATCATCATTGCTAGCAGGTCATCCAATCACATTAAACTCAGTAGACTAGTTTTGATACTCACTTTTCTGAACTCTTCTCCTTTATGGCATAGAGATATACGGGGTAAAAAATATGAAGGTTGGTGCATGGCATTTTCACTTCGCTGCTCAACGATCTTTTATAATTCTCTTAACCCTTGTACACCTGGCACATAATTTACTGCTTCTGAATCAGAGTTTTTTTTTTGTTCCAAATTATGTTCTTTAGAACACCATTTTCTAAAAAAGAACAGCAAAAAATAAAAAAGAACAACTGTAGAACAGCCAGCTGCAGCCGTGTAAAACCCCAGAATCGCGTCTACAGTGCACCAAAATTGTGTCTAATTTCAAAAAATTTTCTGGGGACAGCTATTATGTTCTAATGGTCTCTCTCTAGGGATCATAAAAGTTCGACTGAACTGAACAGTGTATTCTTTTCTTCAGTTTGCAGTCCTGCGAATGTGTATAAGGCTAGGGTACTTGGTGTTTAGAAGCAGCATTTAACAGCGTAAATGTATATGGGGATGGGGTGTGGTACGAGGTTTGTCCCAGATTTTTCGAAGGTTTAAGGAGGAGGGGACGCGTGGTTTGACGTTTAGGGGACTTTATTGAAGGTACAAAAATACAAAATTTTCAGTGTGAAATTTTTAGCATAAATTTGTCGTTTTCCTCAATTTTTAAAGTACCGAGGTGCTCCTTCCTTTCCAAAATCCTGGCTAGTCCCTGATCTTAACACACCTTAACAATTCTAACGTATATAGATCGTCAGAAGCTAATTTGTGGAAACTACAGACTCCGTTGAAAACTAGCTTTAGCAAGAGGTGGTTTATATTATATAAGTTTTGGATTGCCTATCAGCCAAAATTATGGAGACCCCCCGAAAATTTTTATATACCGTAAATTTTGTATATACAATATCTCAAAAAACGCCATTTACACCCAATTTTGCCACAATTCTTGGGACCTTCTCCAACTGCCTTCTCGATTCTGCCATCCATTCCCCAACCTACCCTCATACATGAATAGGGCGTACCGGGGGAGCGGGGTGGTGGTGAAGGGAATTCCTCCAACCTGAAATTTTTTCCCAGTCTATTTTTACATAAGGGTCCCCCCTTTGGTTTTTCTTGCCCCCGAAAAAAATTCCCGATACGTCTCCAATTGACCAAATTTGGCGTAAAAATCCAAAACTCTAAATTTTTTTCTATCGGCAAAGTATGGTTTTTTTACGTAAAATACTGCGTACTTACGCAGTGGACCGTTAATTTACGCAGTCAAAAATAAAAATAATTTACGCAGCCTTCATGTGCCCACCGAGCGGCACTAAATAAAACTTAGCCGGAAAGTTTTCCAATGCGTCTCCAATTGACTAAATTTACCCTAAAAACAAAAAATTCTCAAATTTTCGTACTGGGGGCTGGGCCCCCAGCCCCTGCAACTTTATTGCCTTGTGTTCCTTACTAAATTGTCTTTCATGAAAGCGTAAGCAAGTGTGTATAGGTGCGTGCACCATCTATTAGCTTACTACGCTTTTATTAGTGTATGGATTTGGTTGTTTATCGTGTGGAAACAGGGATCAATTTAAAAAATAAAAGTTATTCCCCCAGCCTGTTAACCAAATTTGGCTTAAAAATTGAATAATCTCCAATTTTTTTCTGGGGGCTGCTGCACCCAGACCCCTGCGACTCTGCGGCTTAGTGGATTTACGCTTGCAATTCGTATTTAGGTGTTGAAATTGATACACGGTGCATTTTAACCCATTGCATAAAGTCAAAAAGTCATCCCCCCGAAATATTTTTCTGGGAACGCAATATTGTAGATGGATGTATGAATGGAAATTTTGGTTAAAAACATGAGTACAACGCCGTTTAAAACTTTGAGTAAAGAAGAACAAGTCATCGTAAAAAAGAACACTCAAAAATAAAAAAGAACAAGTTTTGAGCAGTGGCCGATTTGAAAAAAAAAACCCTGTTCTGAATTATAAAGACACCGAACTGAACTGACCACTTTAATGTTCACACAATGAGGGGGTGAGGGTGGCCTTCTTATGAGCCGGGGGGGGGGAGGCGGTGGCCATCAAGGGGGGGTACACATGTTACATAGTGAGAGAGGGGGACAGCACCACCTTCGCCCCCATTTAAAGGGCAAGCAAAAATAAAAAATGGCTACCGAAAAAGTCGTAACAGAGGTGAGAAGCAGCAGAACGGTGTTGAAAACTTCTTCGGTCACGATGCGAGTGGAGGGATGGGGGATAGCCTTAAGTCCTTTCTTCCAGATTTTTCAAAAAAACTTACGATTTCAATCCATTGCCATATTGTCCAATCATGTTTGGGTTGAGGCGTTTGGCAGAATAACCGAAAGTGATCACGCCACAGGCCTCCTCTGAAATAGTAAAAAAATACTAAATAATAATAACCAAAGTC
The DNA here is from genome assembly GCA_030248245.1 of Trissonchulus sp. WLG1_4. NCBI lineage: Eukaryota > Metazoa > Nematoda > Enoplea > Enoplida > Ironidae > Trissonchulus > Trissonchulus sp. WLG1_4. The sequence continues at coordinate 1,212 of JASANF010001660.1, read as the reverse complement.
GAAAGTGAAACTAGACAAAATACATGCTATATATATATAAATATATATATATATATATATATATATATATATATATATACAATACAATAATGCTATACAATGCTTGCAAACCTCTGCCACTGCCACAAAACACCACCGTCAAGCCGCCAACAAGATGCCTTACTGGGTTTTTTTTGGTTCTTTTTCTATATATATATATACAACACAAATATAATGGCCCAAGTCCTATATCCGGCACTTTACTAAGAATGAGGTACCATCATTTCCAAACAGCGCCGGATATTGTATAAAGGCCCTGCGTCTTCTCGCAGGCCCAGCGAGAATGAACAAGCTTCGAGAGTTGCTTCATTCCCGCAGGGCCATAAAACCATATCAGTGGTATTCCCGCAGGGCCATAATACCGTATTATAAGTGCCGGATATAGGACTTTGCCAATATAATAGCTATTGCGGAGTGTGGTGAGCTTACGTCTGTCCATTCCGCAACCGTCGTCAAGAAAGCAAAGCATGTGTTCTCCTCGCAGATCTCTTGCTTTTACTGAAATTACAATAGTACAAATAACTGACACTTTCTGAGTGTTTCCGCTAGTAACAGCACGCCACCGGCATGGGTTTAATCTTGGTAGCGTAATACTGCAATGTAATTAGCGTAAAAATTTACATCACTGTTTTCTAAACATACATTCAGCCAAATCATTATACAGTTTACGCGCAAAATAAGGAAAACTAGAAAAACTAGACTTACGTGTGTATATTTTCATATTTTGGGCCCCTGCATCCCTGAAACAGAAAGAAAGGCGATCAGCTGTTCACTTACTTTAAATTTTACTTTGCCTGCTGGCTAACAAGACGCTCTGCTTATATCCTGTTTCTCCCGCGTCCACGAACATAATATTTTATGTCGTGTCATTTTATAGTGTATATACATCAGGAGCGTAGCTTGAGGGGTCATTCCCTTCCCCCCGTTTTTTTTTTCAAAAAATGTTTCCCAATGTTTCCCAAAAGTAACCCAATATTTTGATGAAAAATTAGAATCCTTGAGGAAATTGAGGAACATTTCGAAATTTGAGGACAATTTGAGGAATTTTACCAATTTGAGGAATTTGAGGACCTATCACATCTCTGCCTAAAATTTTTGAGACTGAAATTACATGTGTGCTTGACTTTTATGGTCAGGCTAGAAAAAATTTCCGATTTACATAATATACTTTTT
>JASANF010001657.1:0-31420 GCA_030248245.1 Trissonchulus sp. WLG1_4 | reverse complement strand
CCGACGTTTATGTAGACTTTCAATGGCTACTTTATCACGTGTGCCAAAATTGAAAGTACGACTATTAAAATTCACAAGCGGTATTTTGCATTAAGTAGAACAATTTCTAAACTAAATGTATGCTATGCATTGAAACCTAGCCTTCGATTTTGTTCCCAGTACAAGTGGTCTTTTCCAAAAATTTTGGATTTTTTACAAAAAGTTTGCGCCACAGCTCTGAATCTTACGATTATCTGTTGGAGCTGAACGTTGGTAAGATTTTTGACACGGTTAAAAATCCCCAGGCATCCCACTTACTTTTTAATAACTAGTAAATTTACTGAGAAAGCGCACCAAAAATTTAAGGTAATTTTTGTAGTTGAAGCACTCTAAAAATGTCCACAGGTGAATTTTTGAAAAAATGAAACATGCCCAGGGATTTTGACCTTTACCGTACTGCGCCAAAAAATTAGTGCTTGGGCCTCATTTGTAATTCCAGTTCTGTGGGCGCGAAGTTTACATAAAAACCACAAAAACCTCAAAACGCAACTACCACCTTAAACCGTGAGAATCCACTTCTTGCTGTGTGGGACGCTAAATTGTACCACATTTGATGACGAATTTTTAAAAATTCAGGAACTGCACAGTAGTGCAGTTCGGTTTGGCAGCCTCAACATAATAACGTAGATCGCTGGTTGAGTTGCACCCCGATTGGGTGGCGTCTACCTCCGAGTCTAAAGCCGCGGGTTGGGTTAGATCGCTGGTTGAAAATTCTAACCCGCGTTCGCCCCGCACACATCAACAACTCACGGGGTCTGGGGCAACCCATTAGAAACAAAAAACTCTGGATAAAGTTAAAAGAACCTTCCCAAGGCCGCTTTCCCACACTAAAATTACACAAATGTTAAGCCATTTACACAAGCCCTGTTCATACTCGTCCATATACTATTTTTGTCTTTTTGCTATTTTATTGAGACTTCGCTTTTGCTATTTGACCTGTCCAAATGAGCTCAAGGTTTGCATTGTTTGGCTTTGCTTGTTTTTACGCTTCCTGATTATATGTCTTATTTTCAATGATGTCTTCTGTTTACATGACATTTTCGTTGCCGGCCGTCGCCTGTGTGTAGGCTGTAGACTAATCACTTTCTTATGTATACGAATATATACTTGGGTACTTGCTCAGACTGCAGCAATGCACACTGCTCTTTATCTGTTCATAAACAGTAACAGACGCCACAAGAGAATACCAGGCGTCAAAAAATTGGATTGCTGTCTACAATATCAACAATAAGCTCCTAATGCATTCTAGTTAACTAAACAATTTAGCTAACTTAGCTAGGTTAAATATACGTATCACACAAAAAGTTTTTGTTATAATCATAGAGTTTTATACACGTAAAGTCAGTAAAACAATTTATAAAAACAAAATATAAAATTGTCCTTAAGTTTCTTAACCGTCTGTCACTGTGTGTAAGCCCGGTACTCTTGCGTTCGTCGTCGTTTGGGGAATCTTCCGAATCCAAACCAGTACACTTTCGCCTGGTCTAGCAACTTTTTGATAGCGCCTGAATCCTTTGCTAAAAATCAATTATTTAAAAATAAATTTAGCAGAAGTTGTAGTTGTCAAAAAAATGTCAAATTATTAACCATTGATTATGGTTGAACACCTTTATCAACAAAAATATTAAAAAAAACTTGAGTTATTAGTTATATCGAAGTGTTTGTTCTAATGTAGAGATATTGTCCAATTTAACTTTAGTGCAACCCAGTGACAGTTATTTTTATCAAAACAATGAATGAAAAGTAAAAACTCACATCTTGAAAGTCGAAACCGTCGTTTGTGACCATTTCTTCTAGGTCTAGTCAATCCCTAGGATCGGTCAAATTCTGCCCTTCCTGTGTCGACAACGGAATTGGGACCGGAGACAGAGGTGGTGTAACACAACTGAAAGTGCAATTGCTACTTTTTTGTCAAGTGTTTTTTCACTTTATCTACGATCACAATTCACGATGGTTCAAAAATTCACCGTTATACGCAACATTTGCACTCTTGTTGTTTAAGTTTCTAAATCTGTTAAAATTAAAGTTGAATGCAATTATCTCGTAGTTGGTTGTTTTGTTCTGCTATCTATTTTTTGTGGATAAAAACAGTAATAGTCTGTCCTTACTGTAAACTCCGAAACAATTAGAAAGTCAAAAAGCACGACTTCCAATAAAAACATTCACTCTGCCAGACAAAGCAGGGTCATTTTATTCCGGTTTTGTATGAACAAACGGCTAGTTTTGTCATAAAAATTACAGTAATAACGTGCATTAATAACAACAATAAAATTCTTGCGTCCACTGTAGCTTGAACTTGTTCGAGAAGGTCCCATCCAACTAGCTCCACATTAAACTGCGCCAAACATTCCTTTACCGACCGCATAGCCGTTATGAGTTTGTCCGTTACAACAACAGCTGCAATATAAAAAACATTACATAATACAGCACAATTATTGTCTAGTTTCAATTTTTAATAAAAATGCCCTTTAGAGACTGATTCACACTCATTCTTGATTCATAATTCTTCTTGTATGTTTATCTAGACAAGACTGAAAAATAATCTAACTAGTTATCATAAATTAAATAAATGATTAAAAATAAAACTAATAACAACCTAATATTACTGACCTAACTATGCACAATATTGTCAAGTGCATGTCAAATCCATTGATTTAAATACGTTAAGAATGGCTTTGGGCTAAAACTTGAGCAGTACACTTATTTTTAAATCCTGTTGATCGCTTTGTCTATTTTATTATTTTTAAGAATTGCAGACAAAATCAAGTCCAGTCCGTTCATGGCTCAACTTTTACTTCCAGCTGTATGTCCGTATAGCCGAAAAAATACGAAATAGTTTCGCCACAAATTGTGTATTAGATTGTGGCGTGAGTTTTTTTGTAATTTTACCGGCTATACGGACTTACAGCTATAAATTGAGCCTAATCAGTAAAAAATATTATATTCTAGTTGCAGTTTTATAAATAAAGCCTGGTTCATACTTGTCCATGAGCATGTCTCTTTGTTCGTAAGCACTACTACCCACTACTACCCACTACTTCCCAGTATGAACTAGACTAGACATAAAAACTGAACTTACGTCTATAAATCCGGCGTTTTGCTGCCATAACAAATGGGCAGAAATAAAATAAAATTAAAATTAAGTAATGGCGCATAGAAAACAAAGAAATTATCTTTATATACAATAGATTTTGATGACATACGTTTCTCATGTGGACATTCAAAATTAAATTCCGAATTGCCGCTAATTTTATAAAATTTAACACTCCTCCCTGGTACTACACTCAAATTATAAATAAATTTGAAACAAATTTTATCTAAAAAATTCTAAAAAAATTAATTTTGAGATAACAGCCGCAATTTTAGAACAAACCGTGCTTTTTCACCCCCAAACACCACTTTATTATTATGGGAATTTAACATGTGCTGGCTTGCACTTTTTTGCTAAAACCGGCAATAAAGTATATAAACAAACTATTCTTGTCAGAAACAAAGTCTCTGACCACTCGGGTTTGTCACAATATCAAAACAAACTGATATTATTTGAACAAACATTTATACAACAATCTTTATACCGATAACACTGGCGAGAGCCTAAAGAACTTCCAGTGTACATGAAAAACAAATAAAGTGAATGTTGTTAAATTTGGTTAATGTAAACTTGTTAACTTTAAAGTTGCTCTGTAGTAAGAGCTGGCTGAGAAAAGATAAATCATCAGCAGTCAGCACTGACCTGCCACGCACAACACACAAACACACCACGGACACTGTCCTGAAGCCTGCTACACACAACGAATACAACACACTACTTTGTACTGTACGGACATACAGGTATATACAGCTATGTCTTTAAAAAAGATAAGAAAAAATTTCTAAAATGGTTTACGAAAAGTTGAGTTTGGGAAAGATATTTTTGAAACGGTTTACAAAAAGTTTAGGAAGTACCCGAGCAGGAAAAAGGTTTCATATAAACGGTGCTTACAACTGAAGATTAGCAACTGAATATATATATATAACATATATATATATATATATATATATATATATATATATATATATATATATATATATATATATATATATATATATATATATATATATATATATATATATATATATATATATATATATATATATATATATATATTCAGTGCTCTGTTTGATCTTTTTTTGTGTAGTTTTTCAGTTTTTCAAGAAAACTTTATTGCGTGCGTATTTGCACCTTATATCAAAAATCATTGAATTGACCACGAAGTTTGGTGTAACGTATAATCGAATTACAGTACGTACCGTATGCGCAAGTGGCAGCTATATTACCACCATTTTCGGAAAAGAAAATTATTATTTGTACCTGCAAAGGTACTTCCATTTACCTCCCTCAGTAATATTAGAAAGTACTTGCAAATTCCTCCCTAGTGACCTTTATGTGACGTTTGTTAGTCTGTACTCAATTTATGTACACGGCTGCTTACGTGTCCACACAAGTTTTGGCCAGTACGTAGCTTAGTTGCTTTGGCTTTCATACAAATTTCGTCGACTGTATAGTTAGAAATTGTAGTGATAAACCGCATGGTAACATCAGTTTTTCCTAAATGGAAACTTGTGATGTAGGTTCGGACCAACAGATGCCAATTTATGTAATACCTGTTTATCACAATTACACAATCACATTAACTGGTTAGGTGTGTTGCGAGTTGCAAACGTGCTTACTTACTTTTGCATAAACCTATCAGTCTTCGAAGGTCTTTAAATTGTTTCAATAAAAAATATTGACGGGGAAGTTTTTTAGCTGCACAACAAGCTTTAACTGACCTGTGGTCAGTTTACTTGAAAACGCATGCTTTATACTTGCTAAAGATTTTGCCGCAGATTGGGCTTGTTGTCTGGTATGTTGTGTGATGACGGCGTACTTTCATTCACTCGACTTTCATATGCTCGAAACAAATGTAATAAATTTCCAAAACAGCCAATATATACATTAGTTTGCGATTGCATAGTTTGAATTATGTCAAATTCAGCATTAGATTTATTATTTAAATTGAATTTAAGATAAAATAATTCTAATTCATATTAATACTAAGATGAATTAATTCAAATTCTAAAATTTGAAGCAAATCGGTAAATCTAAAATTTTCACTTATACAGTTAGCCCCCCTTTAAGGTCACTATGTGTGTGTATTGGTCTGTACGCATGTGTCATAAGCCAGCCGTATTTACATTACAGTAAAGGTCACTAGGGAGGAATTTGCAAGTACTCTGTAATATTAGTGAGGGAGGTAAATAGAAGTAATTTGGCAGGTACGAAAAATTACTATCGTTTCGGAAACACCAATTTCCTTCAAAATATAATCAATGTAAAAAATTTTTACATATTATTATTAAGTTTTGTGTAGCTTTATCTACAACTGTATTTTGCGCAGTTTTTGTAAAATGTTTATATAACTTCATTTTGACAATATCTGAATTATTGTGTGTTTGTTGATTTTTTAAATTTTGAAAAATTTAACATTAAATAAATTTTCATGTTTCCATTCATTGTATGTTGTCTGAATTTTTTTGTGTTTTTTAGTAATTTTAGCTATATACTTCTAATTCATTATGTACACTAGTACTGTCTAATGTGTTTCAAGTTGACTTTTGGTTTCCTTACTAATTAAATCTCTCAAGTGTGTGTTATCTATAACATCACAATTACCAGTCATAATTTGTTGATGATGCGTCTCTTTGAATGGAGACTCAAAGCGATTGTAGTCATTGCTATTATTTTCCAGTTTGTTATGTTCACGTTTTTAAGTGTTTGTCTATAGTTGAATAAAAGTGAACCCGGTGTTTTATCATAAGAAAAGAGTGTTATAGGATTGCTATCTCTAATTTTTGTTTGTTCAGAAAATTTTGCAATGACATCTTTATTTTTGAAGATTTAATAATATTATAAATATTAAGATATTAATTAAAATTTTGTTAGAAAGTTAAGATTAATTTTGCTGCGTTTGACCTTTCGAGTGACAGTGTTGTTATGTTTGTGTAGTTTTTATTTGCATAAGTTTTTAATTATGTCGATATGGTTACAGCTACGTACGTTCGAAACCATCAATGTGAAGCATAGTTTGCTTAAGTGCGCTTTATATAATTTAAAAATGCACCTAACTGCAGTTTTTCTGCAGTTTTTAGGGTCATGGTTATAAGTATTGTTTATTTCGTTTATAAACCTATCGACTTCAAACTCAGTGTTTTTATCACTTCAATTTTTCCTAAGTCCGCGTTTTCTGTCGAGTTTCTCAGTTTTGTTAAAAATGGAGTACGTAGGTTTGTCAGTTTGCTTTTTCGTATTATTATTTCAGTCCGCACGGGTATTTGGTACCGTAGCAGCTTAATCTAGTGATTTTCTCTAGTGAATTTGTTTTGTCTGTTCATCTCTTCGTCATTAAGGTCAGTAAGCTTTTCGATAATCCTAACATTATAGTTTCTACAATTATTGAAATGTTTTCAAGAAGTCGACATGCTTTGCCGTTGTCATCTATTGAGCGTCTGTGTTGTCCAAATATCTGTCTAAGACTGTTTTTGTTTTGTCCGATGTATTGCTTTTGGCCTGCTCAGACTTTTGGAAAATTTGACTTGCTTCAGAATCCAGACGTATGTGTGTAAATTTCTAATCTTTTGGAACGTGTGATCGGTTTGAGTGGTTGCGGACTGGGAGTGTAAACGATCCAACTTTGTAGAAAAGCTGTTGACACAGGTGTGGGGTGTCGTTGAAACGTCGAATTCAGGCTGTGGAGAAAATAAAAAAACTTGGAAGATCTAGGCTGGTACCGTAAACCATTTGTGTTGGGGCGTAACCGTGAGAATTGACTTTGTTGCGCAAGCCTAGAAGTATGAGTGAAACCTGTGTGTGCCACAAACGGCTATCGCATTTTGCGCGAGAGGCATTCTTCAGCGTACGATGAAACCGTTCTGTTGCTCCATTTGACTGCGGGTGGTATGGTAAGCGGCTGTGTTCCGGTGTTTAATTCTGAGTTGTAGCATGATTTCCTGCTGAAGGTTGGATTCAGAAAGTGGTCCGGCGACAAGTGTATTATAGAATTGGCAACACCCTACACTGACCACTATTACTTTCCCATATTGCTGTGGTTCTCATTTACTCACCCCCATGGCGATTGACTGCTGGGTTGGCAGGAGCACATGTGACCTTAGCCTTTTGCTCAAGGACAGAACTACTACAGAAACAGGGACTACGGAGCTTATGGGTAGTTATGTCACAAAAAAACAACAAGATATATACACCAAGTCTTTTTAACAAATTTAACAAATTAACAATTTTATTAAAATCATATTGCTTAATATCGGTCGCAGTAAGTTATTTAAGTTGTAAAGCATCTTTGAGTTAGAATCGGAAGTTGAACAAGACTTAAGATAGAAGCTCCTGTCTGAAACAATATAAAATCAGTCAAACAATATAAAATCAGTCGTTATACTATATAATATATTTGTGATCAACAAATGCATAAATTTGGATGTGAGAAAATAATGAAACTATTGAAACATATCAGATGACGTCAAGGTCAAAGTGCCTTTTTTTAATTTATCTAGGGCTATCTATCCGGGTCAAAAACTGCTTAATACAGTAGTAACCAAAATTATTTGCTACAGACCTGAGAGTCAAAGGGGAATCGGAGTCATTTGTTCCTGGAGTCAAACTATGGGATAACTATAGACTTTGATTCCAGAATCAAATGACTCCGATTCCGACTTTCACTGTGGAGGCTGTAGCAAGTAATTTTGGCCCGTCCTTTATTAAATTTCACACGACAACTGTGTACAGACACACCTGAATAAAAACCTGCTTTATATTTTACACCAACACTAAAGTAGAGCACAACCTGACAAAAAACCTGACCCAAAGTCCCAATATGCCGCCGATATTTCCCAGCAACGATTCGACGGGCATCACGTAATAATCAGTGATTTTCATTCGATGCAAGCTGGAATGACGCAAGGTTATGCTTATCACATGGTCTTCCGTTTTTGTGCCGTTCGGTGCTAATTTGCGCCTGTGGACAAAAACAGTGTTTTAGTAGAGAAACATTGTACAAAATGATATACTAATTTGAATTGAAGTTGAAGTTCATCAAAAAGCTTTAATTATTTATGCGTATATTAATTATAAATGTAACTTTTCTGATGATACATAAACCGTTCAGAATTTGTCTCGATCACAATAAGCCAAACTATTTGCTAGGGCGTTTGTTAAATGCATGTTCATAAAATAAGGGTCCTTACTCCTTAGTTTACCTTTGCCAAAATCAAGTGAGGTTTGTGTATTCAGTTGGAAGTACATGACATCAAAACCTTCCTTACGGACACAGACAGTTATGACGGTTTGGTCTCGTTATAACACAAGTGCCGTTATAGCACGCCCGAGTCGTATTATATTTCTTACCAGCATTAAATTCATATTATGCTTAGTCCTTACTTAGCATAAGATATTGTTTGCTTGTAAAGGACATAATGGCAAGAAATAGGACATTTCTTTTGGCAAAAGTCTAGTTTAGAGTTGTTCACTTTAGCTCCCAGGGAAGCGGAGGGGCTCCAAACACAGTTGAATGTCTCCACTGGGCCACACGTGGGTAAACTAGGGTCGTGCGCTGTATTATTCAGCATTATCGATGGCTCACATTTTCCCGCACAACCCCCTTCTTCCATGTTTTTTAACCAAATACATGCCCCAAAGCATTGCTGTTGGAAATTATCTAAACACAATAATAGGTGGAATTCTAGAACGGTGATCAAGTTTATAGAGGTGTCAAGTATGACGAAGTACATACCTAACTCTAATTGCATCACCAAGTGCAACACACTCAATCTATTTTGGGGTACTTCCGTGTGAGTCCCTCGGTTTCTGTAGGTAGCTAATACTTGATTCGATACGATCAGGGCCCGATTTATCGAAGCAAAATGTTCGTCATCGGAAATGTTCGTCATCAAAAATGTTCGTCATCGAAAATTTTGGATTGATCAAAACATTTTCGATGACGAACATTTGCTTTTTCAACGACGATACGATCTTTTCAACAACGAACATGTATTTTCGATGACGAACCTTTGCTTTTTCGATGACGAACATTTGCTTTTTCAACGACGATACGATCTTATCAACAACGAACATGTATTTTCGATGACGAACATTTGCTTTTTCAACGACGATACGATCTTTTCAACAACGAACATGTATTTTCGATGACGAACATTTGGTTTTTCAATGACGAAAATTTTTGATGACGAACATTTTCGATGACCAACATTTTCGATGACAAACTTTTGATGACGAACATTTTCGATGACGAACATTTTGTTCAAAAATTTGTTTCAAAAATCGGGCCAAAATCATCCGTTCAATCCCAATTCTCGGGTGGGTGGGTAGGTTGTGCCGTTGTGTAAAAACTAAGGCTTAGCTGCAATTTAGCTGGGATTCAACTAAATAGATTCAACTGGAGTTTAGCTGCAGCTCAGACTTAAGTTAGTCTGATTTGGTGCAGTAAGTCCGGCAAAGGAAGGGGTCTTACTGGGCTTACCATCCGTGTAATGTTTGCACGGTCGTGAGGACTGACTGATTTTGTAGTAACTCTCCTCTTTAATCTGAATGTGCGTGTCGAAACCGGCGGGGGCGTGCATGAATTCGGTGGAGAAGGGTCCACCTTTGACGTACAGCAAAAATACTAGCCCATCGTTCCATTGCAAATACAGACTTGGTTGTGATCGGTTCTGGGGAAGCTGTATCTCTACTGTGAGTCATGAAATAAAAAAGAGGTTATACGGGTTATGGCACTGGTTGGCATGCCATCAATGATTTATACTCTAGTTTCTGTAAAACTCAGACTGACTTGCACGAGGGTTTTACACATGCGTATAAATTACTTTAAGCCCAACCACCAGTGCTATAAGTGACTTTTAAATCAATGCCAACTCCGGTTGTGAAGTAGAGCGTGCAGTATAAGGGTGTTGGTCTGGGGGTCGGCTTTGGTGGGTTGGGGCGGGGCTTTTTGCGCTTCGCTGGGGGCCGTTGTTTTTTCGCGCGCGGGGTGGTGCGTGGTTTTGGCGGGTCTGGTTTGGTTTTTTTTTTTGTCGTTGGCGGGCGGGCGGGGGGGGGGGGGGGGGGGTGGCTCGGCCCCCCGGTTTCTTCGTTCTTTCCGCCCTTTTTCCTTTGCGCTCCGAGATTTTTGTGATATGGGCTTGACTGCACGCTGCTATGTGCAGTATAAGTTCAGTTTAAAGTATTGGTGTCGTGATTATTTCGTAATTTTGCCGGCTGAACAGACATGGTACGGCTGTTACTCTGTAAGTACGAATCGACCCTAAGAATGGGTTAAAATTTTATTATGACTTAACTTGCTCCCTGAAAACAGACGTTTGATTAATCCCCGGGACTCCGGGACAATAGCCAATGGGATTCATTACAGCTAATCTGGGCTGGCAGCAGTGTTGCGCGCTGACCATTTGCCCGTGGTGAAGACAGTGTCTGACCAAATCGGTACAGTTGTATGACACGGCAGCAATAGCATCGATTATGCTCATGCGACGCTCTTTAAGCAGATACTCGAAGTATTTACTTCTATTTCCTTGGAAAACATCCCTGTGCAATATATGCATAGCCAGGAATGGATTCATGTAGTCATAAACTGCCGCGAAGTAGCCAAAAACGTCAAACAAACCCGCTAATTCATGCTCGTTGTCAACGAATTGACGTAGTTTGTCTTCGTTGTACCTGAAATGCAGTACACTTAAATAAAATTTAATAAACGTACTGCTGTGAAGTATGTCTAACAAGTGTGAATAGAGCGCTAAAACAAGTCAAAATGTCGTTCGAGAAACAAAGCAAAAAATTATGTTCTTTTGGTAGAGAGTACGATTTTGCTGTCCTCTACTTCTATCAAGTATTACTGGACCCAGAATATGAATTCGTTATTCTTCTGGTTTTGCTTGTGATGGGTGGTTCAAGGTCATTTATTCCTTTTGCGCCACAACGGCCAATTTGATATCTTGCTTGTTTTGTTGATCTTTTATGTCCCTATGGCCTATTGTGGGCTGCTGGCTTAGAAATGGTGATTGGTCTAAGATATTGGTCGATCTTGGTAGCCTAGGGTCTACAAGTTGTAATTCGCCATCGCCACCATACAGCACAGTACTAATTTCTCAGTGAACATGGAATTTCATAGCAAACAGCACTTTTTTTGCAACCTATGAGCAAAACTGCTTTGGCGACACTACCACCTTAATCCTAGTTGGTGCAGTCCACCGTATATATCCAACAGTATGAAGGCGGGTACAAGTAAACACACCTTGAAAAGGGGCAAAACATTACTGCGGGTATGGCTACTTGCGGTAGTGGCTCGTGGGTTATCGATGAAGATACAGGGCTTTTTAAAAAAGTATCCAAGGTCCCGTAGATGTAAAATCCACTGGCCCCCAGGGCTCCCAAAAAACAAACTGCCCAAAAAACTTTCATGCAACGCCGATAAGTTATAATATCGGGGATAACATGAATATATGTGGCCGTATATGCCTCCCAGCGTACCATTTTGATAAATATTGAAACTAAAAAATAAACTAGAAATTGATAGACGATCAGGCCTAAAATTAAGACAGTTTGATTTACATTATATTATTACACCACAGCGATTGAGAAAAATAGACAACTAGGCAATAACACAATTTGTTTATTCGAAATAAGGATAGCGTAAACCGTTTTTGAGTTGAGAGTACAAAACTATTAATTTTTTAGCAATGCATTTATAAGCAACTTAGGTAAAGTGTCCCAATGTCCAACAAGTTGCAACAAATTGGGGTTGCATACATTAATTTAAATGAATGTATTAACTTGCAAGAATTACCAACGACGACACAATAGACACAAAATAACAACACAATAAGAGTATAAAATAACGGTTATTGAAGATTATCATTACTATTTCACAGCTAAATAGTTGGAAACAAATTGTGTGATCTCAACAATGCACCAACCTCAATCCGGTGTTGCAAAAAGCTATTCTGCTGAGTGAGAAGCGGTTACACTGTGAGGCCAGAGTGTCAATATTCTGCAGAAAATATAAAGCGCGGCCATATTTTGTGGATAAAAGATTTCAAATCCCATTTTTTACACATTCTCTGCTGAGTAGCTCCAAAGTCTTTCAAATCGCAAAAACTAGTTAATTGTAAACACAATTTAAAATTTTAAACTAATAGTCAAAAAATCGCTTTAAACAAACTTTTTAAAAAAAAGAAGTCTCACCGAGATGGATAACAGGATTCGAAATCCTGAGTGCTGACCCCTACACTATGAGACCACTGGTACGAAAACGTTAACTTCGTCTGTTGTAAGTTCTTCAATCGTTGATGACAAATCACGAACTGTTTTAAACAAAAACCGTGTGGTAGGTAAATGGAGATTTTTGCATAATTTCTAATTCAAATAATTTAGTTCATTATATGTTTATAACATTCAACGGAAAACTACATACTTTTTTTATACGCTGGCAGGACATTTGAACGTCGCTTAAAAGTGTACATATACATTAGCTTTGTGAAAATTCATTAGTATTCGTAGCCCAGTTGGCTCAAATGGTAGTGTGAACGTGCGCTGTGCTTCTGCCGAGAATCTGGTTGCAGATCAGAGCGGTGGTGGTTCGAGTGTCATCCAAATTTTGCATTACATGACGCCGTTTGATTGAAACCTGTCTGTGGTAAGCTGGTGGTGTGCTTACACGAGGGACCGACCTCCCCTTGAAATCAAGACACCACCGATTTTGTGCTGGTAGTGTACTGAAACGAGAGGGGGTCCCGCTTAAGTACAAAACCGACTATCAGCCGTCAGTCCATTAAACTTAGAATTAACAACACCAAATCCCCAGAAACACTTTATTAATTAAGATTAATAATTAATATTAACAAGTTTAGTCCGTCGGGTTTTCTTAGGGATGTACATGTACGTAAAGCTAATGGACGGATAACCAAAAATATGAAAAATTTGAATAAGTATCTGATTAAGTAACATTTGGCTGAAATGTGGGGAAGACTTCCCCCAAACTTTGGTCACAGGAGAGTAAAGGGAATTCCCTTCAATTAAAGTAGATTTTTTTCTTAAATCTTGGCCCAAAATCGTCAACATTGGTAGTTTTTGGCCAGACAAATGGTACGCGGTTTATACGTAAGTATATAATTGCATCTCTATGTTTCCTAATGAAATGAGAACATTTTCGTAGAATACATTTTGCTCAAAAAATCCTAAGTTAAAATTTGAAAAAAACGACCCCGGCTGGGCTCGAAACAGCAACCATAGGGATGAAACGCCTCAATGCTAACCACTACACCACGGGGGTTGCAGAAACGGTAAGGTAAAATCGGTTTAAAATATTTTGTTGTATAACACTATGGACTGATTCCAAAAAATAAATTTATTTCCATAAAAAAAATTTAGCTTAGGTACTGTAATAATAATAACAAGGGTAATATAAGCTTTCGTTTGGTATATTCAAATCTGGATTATTAAATTTATCATTTTGCTTAGGATAGTTTATATCCTATCAATTATATAATATTAATTATTGATTAATTAACACTACCACAATTAACATCAACACAATCTGCATAAAAAATCCATTCCGTTTTCAACCAAAAATTCACAACATAGACTGAGCAGCTAGCCTACGGAGAAAAACAAACTTTGTCGTGGTTAGCTGGGTGACACGGAAAATGAAGTTTAACAGGTGACGACCAAAGGAAACCCGTTCGCTATATTAGAAACATTAAATTAGGCAAAAATTAGGCGGTTGCATGAGTTAACTAAAGTCTGACCAGAAATGGCTGAACCCTGAGACAAAACATGTGGCTTGATCTTTGTGGCTACTCTTGATGCTGGCAATTCATTCTTTTTATTGCAATGAAATCACGTGTCGTTTTTTCCTGTTGTGACACAGCACAACAGGTCTTTAATTTTGAGTCTTTGGTTTTTGTGTGTAATTTTTCTACAAGGTGTGATCGTGTGTGAGCTGGCCCAGGCGGCCAGCCAGCTAGCTTCGGTTTGTTGTGGTTAGC
Organism: Trissonchulus sp. WLG1_4; assembly: GCA_030248245.1. Taxonomy (NCBI): domain Eukaryota; kingdom Metazoa; phylum Nematoda; class Enoplea; order Enoplida; family Ironidae; genus Trissonchulus; species Trissonchulus sp. WLG1_4. The sequence goes on along the minus strand of JASANF010001657.1, from coordinate 17,296 downwards.
TAGCTTACTGTAGGGCCGAAATGGCCAAATTAGTCGTTTCTATAGTTTTTAAAGCCCTAAAAATAAAATTTTATTGACTGACGCTTCAATTATCGAAAATTAGGTAGTGAATTTAGATAATTACTTCCAGGATTATTCAAAACAAGCAGCAACAAAAGAGCAAAAGTCGTCCCAAAACTAAGTGAAACGCACCTGGACTGTAGTTTCAAAAATATTCAAAAGCAACTTTCTAACCAGAAAATCATAATCAAATTTTGGCATAGCAGTTTTATCAGTACCTAATTGGTCGAGTACGGGTTTATCACAGTGTTGTTTATTCTGTAAGCTTAATGTTTAAAGTTTATGTAAGTCGTTTATTCTGTAGTTGCTGCAAAAAAACTTCGTCAGAAACTAATTCCTGGTGTGTGAACTAGACTGAAAGACGCAAACAGACTGCATTTACAACTGTGAGTCTGCACTGGCGCACAGACAGACGCAAATACGGACAGCTATAGACCAAGTCTGAGGCATTTTAGACCCTGGTGTAAATTTACAAGCCATAAATGGACCGTGTTTTTTTCGCAAACAACATGGTTGCTACACAGAACATGCACTAACCGAACGGACGTTCGATGCACAGTTTTTGTTAAGCTCTATGGTGGGTTGCTTCGTCGCAATTTGTAGCATAGGTTGGGTGAATTCAAGTCATATGCGCACATATAAAGCTGAGGAACCGAACCGAGGGTTGGGGCTTGGGGGTGCTACGCTGTTCTTTTGTAAATTAAGGGAACGAAATGTGAGATGGATCAGGGGAAAGAGGCGAGGGGTCAGGTATGTGTGAGACTTTGCAAGTGCAGTCTGTCATGGTTATGCAGTAGATGTAGATCCATCCGTGCGACTTCGTATAAGGTTGGGGAACCCTATCATTGCAGGTAAGTCAGGAAACCGAGGGTTTGGGTTTGGGTTGAATGATGTAGACTTTGAGAACTACGTTTAAATATGCTAAGGTGCTAATAGTGCCATTTAATCCTTGGGTTGTTTAAAAGAAGGCTTAACGGGTTAATAATGATAATAATTGGGGCTACAAGACTTGAAGTTTGGGGTGCAGGGTTTAGCATTCTCGAAGGTAACACGGAAGTCCCAGGCTCGATCCTCTACACATTTTTCTTTCTTTTTTCACAAAATAGAAAAATACTTTTTCCAACATAATTTTCAATTTTCTTTGACGTAAAATTTACAAAATGTTTTACAAAAATGCAGAGTAACCTTTCTGAAAGCTAAAAAAATGTGAGCGACAGGTTAAACTTCTTTTGAAGGGACTTCTTTCACCTGATGTATGTTGCCCTGAAAATTACTACCGTTGATCATGACTGAAATTCTGCTATGGCCATGGATAAAAACTCAATAAATTTTGCATAAAATTGCTGCTTGTTTGAAAGGCTTTTTGAGTAGCATAAGAGCCACAAAAATTTACATAGTTTTCCAAAGTTATCAAAAACACACTAAAAAATCCAATTTTTGAACCATCAGTTAACCGTGAAGTCATAAAGTTTTAATCAGTTTAAAAATTAGCTCAAATATTGCTGTCTCCATTTGCAATGTTTGTCAATGTTTATGTTCGATCAAGTATTTTTTTAATTTTTGCAAAAACTTTACGTAACTACCACCTTACGCAAGGAGCTGGATTTGATTCAAACCTAAATCCATCGCGTTAAACCCGCATAACTTGTCATTTAGTTTTTTTTCTTGAACAGTTTGTATAATTTACTAGGAGAAAAGGTGGACCAGTTACATTTGAAACTACCTAAGAGCTGGATTTGACTTATACCCAAGTGATATGGTTTAAAACTGACAATGCAATGCAAAACAATCAATTAAAGAACAGACGCATTTAACGAACACACTCGTGTTCACGTAGATCCGCAGAATCACACTGAACAAAACACACACAAACGCACACACAACTTTCACCAAGCTAAACGTTGTATTTCACACATCAGTGTTGTAGACAAGCCTGCTGCACAAGTCATCCGCAGGCATGATCATATAATTACACACACACGCACACACACATATTGTTATTTTCATCACACAGCCTTACGTTTCAATCCAGGGTCATCATAAGAACCTGTTGCGGTGCCGCAACAGGAAAAAAAGTGAAGGACGGAATCGAACTCTCTGGCATCAGATCATAACTCGAACGCGCTACCGTCTAAGGCTCGATTCATACTTACAGCCGTACGTCCGTTCTGCCGACAAAATGACGAAATAATGACGTCACACGCGCTGGCTGATCCACTGCACTGGGCTGCTAGTGACGTCATTCTGCCGGCTGAACGGAAATGTCCTTGATTCGATCCCGGGTTTCGGTCGCAATTTTTTGAATCAACATTGCTGTTTTTAATAATTCATTTTACCAACTATTGAAAACTTGTCTAGGTAACATAAATCATAAATATATTTTTCTTCCTCAGGAGACGCACTTGTGTTACCTGATTGCATTTTGTACCAACGTGTCCCTGGTTTATATATTTACACTAAAATTTTACTTACCAAACAACTTAATTCAAAGTTTAAGTGAGGTGCAATATTTTATGCAATATTTTATCTGAAGGCGATAAAAGCTATTTTAATCACCGGCGCCAGGAAGGCTTACCGTATAACGAGATACCGCTGCACAACAGGTTTTAAATGACCGCTGGTCAGTTTACTTGAAAATGAATGCTTAACGCTTACTGAAGCTTTTGCCGCAGATTGGGCTTGTTGCCTCAGTGTCCAGAATTTTTTGGTCAGACAATAGACTGTTCCTAAATCACTATCCGTGTGCATGCTATTGTGATAATAGGCATTTATTGTGCAAGCGCATGTGTATGCACATGCTATGCTCAAATCAGCGGAGTATATATATGTATGTAATGTTATGTGACAACGTCATGAGAAGGTTATGTGAAGAGTGCTGGAACATTTTACATAAACCTTCTCATAATATCTCTAATTAATGAATTTGTTTCAGATTTCACGGAACAACTTAGGTATGTACGGACATAGGGTAGGTTCACACAGACGTACATGTCCGTTTAGTTATGAAATAAGCTCGTCACAAGTTGATCTAATAAACTATTTCGCATTTAGTTGCGTGATTATTTAGTAATTTCATATTTCTGTAAATAAGAATCGACCCTTTTGTTAATGAGCAAATGGAAAAAGTCAATAATTCGTCATAGCTATACTATTACTATTCTTCAAAAATCCTATGTACGCCTTTCCCTACATATCCTTCTATTTCTCAAGCAAAAGCATACATTACACACAGTCTAAGAATTCTAAAATTTACGTTCAATGGAATATTGTTTTAACCAAAGCGCTCTGTCATCTGTATCTGTGCTTTTCACCTGGCCTAGATGGCACGGCAATAAAAATTATCAGTCCAATGCAAACTGTAAAAATCGCTTAGGACGGATGACAGGATTTGCCAAGCCCACGCTAATCACCCCACCATGTGCGCTATCACCTTGGCTTTAAGCTGGCTAGCTAACAAACACTGTAACTTCCCTAGCCTGTAGTCTGCACTGTATTATATTATAGTTGTTTGTGATCTGTGTATTTTGAAGTATTTTCGTTTTGGTTAACTAAATTTTGTAGGTTATTTATGTTTATTTTTTAGTGGAAGTATTTGTTGTAGTAGTTGAAATGTTTTTTGTTTATGTAAAAGTATGATTTTGAATTTTTGTATTTTACTTCAGATAAATACATACAGGAATTATATATTATATTATATATAGCTTTTAACTCTGTATTATTTTCATGCAAAATTGACACAAATTTTAAACTTAAGAGTAGTTCAGTCTGAAAGTAAATATTACACAAGAATGTAACAGTTGATTTAGCTTTCGATTTATTCTATTAAGTATTTATATAACTGACTTTGTCAATTTTGTCAAACAGCATTTGAAAATCGTCTTTTTCCCTGTCCCCATGTTCTTAAGGACAAGTATGAGCTGAGCTGCTTGCATATTATTTAGTCTGTCATAATTTTACACAAAAGCTCATTAAAGTATGTTACGCGAACGAAAGCAACAATCGGCTGTAGTGACCACGTATAATTTATCCATCAAAAACAATGCAATAATAAATTCCTTTCAATGTCATTTCTAGCCAAGTTTGATTGTAATGTAAGCAACCCCACTTTTGCTCACATCAACACATATATATATATATATAATGTATATATGCATATATGTATATAAGACCGTAGCACAGGTAGCCTAGCCAGGTAGCGGGCTGGTTACCATGGCAACAATTTGAACCAGAAAGCCTGTTCTAGCCAAGTTCTTTGCCTAAAATGGGTGCTCTGCTCTGTTGTCCTGACCAAACCTCCACTGAGTCCAAGTATATTGTGGACGATAACGGTGCCAAAACATACTCCTGGTAAGATAATCTATTTGGTGTGTCTGGTTACCATGCTACACCTGCATAGACTTTGTTTGGCAGCTTCCAGTGGTGGCTATAAGAAAAAGCATAAAAGGTATCTACAGATGACGTATTTATGTCGCTGGGTCTAACTGTGCGGTCATGGATCAACTTGACCCGGGTTTAGTAAAACCACCTTTGTGAAATCCACTCTCAGTGTAGATGCATACTTACAGCCGTTCTGTCAGTTCAGCCGGCAAAATTGGGACATAATTACGCCATAATCTGATGCTAGGCATTGTTAGTGGCGTAATAAATATAACATTTGAAAATTTCAATTTTTCTCAATTTTGAGCATTTGAGCAACGACGGTGAGATTTGATGACACATGGTGTCAGTCACCCTGTGTCTTCCCTGACTACGTAGTCAGTCCCTTTTAGAAAGGGGTTTAAGGGGGCATAACTCTTGACACCGTAGTGGTACGGCAATAATTTTAGCATCATTTTTTAGCAAATTGTCTGAGCTTTAAAATGATGGGTGACATGACCTCGTGACGTAACGTTAAACGTGCGTCAAAAATTATTATTCAAAGTTTTGACGTGTTTTTGGGTATTACGCCTCCATGTAACATATCATTTGAAAGTGACATAATTTGTCTTTCACGTGACCCTATTTTTATGATCCTACGACACTCATAGCGAAAGTTACGACCCTTTTTCTGATTAATCTAAAAAATAACTAACTACAAAGAGTGGTCTGTCGCGAGGATTTGCAGAGTAAAAATAACTCCCAATTTACGCCTTGGTTAAGAGATAATCACAGCATAGTGCAGTAATACGAAGCGTTGGCGTTTCTTTTACATCTTTAGATGTACCCGGTAATAAGTACTGTGTTTTCAGTAGCATTGTATTAGACGTTGCTGGATGCAACAAAAAAATAACGCTGCTTTACGTGGCGTATAACTTGGGAACCAGACGAGTAGATGCGAATTGAAAGGTAAACGTCTGGATAACAAGTATAGTACTTTCAAATTCTGGGTATCGTTTGTGGAGACTTCCATTATCATTATGATTAGGATAGTGTATATATATTAATTATCTCAAAGTTAATGTGGGCTTAGGCTATATAAATTTATTTACAAGCATAGAATAGTTGGCTTTACAGACAAGGTCAGTGCAAAAGAAAAGTGACTTTAATTTTTGGCCAACTTTTAAGACTTTGGTGAAAGTTTGCCCAAAAGTCTTATTGTTGTGATTTTTTCTTCTATTGTGTTATTCTGGAGTTTTCTTTTTTCAATAATTTTTTTGAGTCACCTTATGGAATTTTCATTGCAATACCTTGTGGTCCATGCAACATCTTTCGTATTCAAGTCATACTAAACTATATGTTCGAAAAATATAGGGTCACCTACCTAATTTAGAGCAGTCTGTTTTTATGGATAAAGGAATGTACACAATCAGTTTGCTAATACTTACAACTGAGACTTCTGTCAAAAAAGTGATTTAAATAATAGAAAGTAGCAAACAAATTTAAAAAACAACAACACATCATAGCATAGTATAACATAACATGACATAACATGACATAACATAACATACCTAACATAACATAACAACATAATAAAACATAACATAACATAACATCACTATAACATAGCATAACATAGCATAGCATCACTATAACATAGCATAACATAGCATAACATAACATAACATAACATAACATAACATAACATAACATAACATAACATAACATAACATAACATAACATAACATAACATAACAACATAACATAACATAACATAACATAACATAACATAACAACAAAGCAAGCAATAGCTAACGTGTGTTAGCTAAGCAGTTAGGCTTACTAACTGTCAACAGGCCCCTGACTGTCTGTGAAGATAGATCATCCTGCTCATTAAGCGGATTTGGGCCTGCCTCAGTCGGTTGTTTGTTTCTAATAGCTAATGAAGTATGTTTGCCATGAGGTTTGTATGACTAGGCTTTAGCGTACTTGTGTGATGGACCCAAGGCTTTATACAAATTGCGCATTAGATCCTACTTTATTTCTTTAATAAGACCTCCACATTCGGCCCAAGCAACATGGTTGAAATAATTTATGTTCGCGCCAAACTCAGAGACTTTGCATCCTACGAGTCAAATAGAGAATTTAATCAAATTAGTTTTAGTTTTCGCGGCAATAAACAAATTTCTGAATTAGTTTGGATTATTTATCATTTCGTATTTCTTATTTATCAATTTATTTTATGTTTTTATGTTCATTGCTGTTTGTCCCTTTTTTCTTTAATTTTCCTTTTCCTTATTAGTTTTCTTATTTTCTATTTTTTTGATTATTTTTCCTTTTTATTTCTTTCTTTTTTCTTTTTCCTTTTCTTTTTCTTTTTGTTTTATATTTATTCACTTTCTTTAGTTGCATATATGTTGTTTCCTTCTTAATATTTTTTATCTAGCTTTTTTGTATCCCAGTTTCCAATATTCCTATAATTTCAGTTTTAATTTTATTTTCTAGGGACAAACGAAAGAATGAAGATCCGAACCAGTATATTTTCGATGGTCTGGAAAACAAGGTGGTGGGCAAGGGAGCGGGCACTCTCAATGGACAACAATTCATCATTCAGAATTGCAAGGTGCGTCCAAATGATGGCGCGGTGGTAGAGCATTAGTCTGCAGCTCCCAAACTGGACGGTTGAGCCCACGATTTTTGTGATTTTTTTTACTTTGCAATAAACAGCGATAATTCTGTGGATGATTAGAATTGAACGTAATATAGTGATTTCGCGTTATTTTTCATGAATAATTCTGCACGCTATGGTTAACGTTCTGACATTTGGTCAACAAAGCAAGCTTTGATTAACTTTCAACTGAGCTGATGATAATTAATCCCAAGGCTTAAAGTAATTGACCGAATTCGTAATGAAACTATGTGCAAATCATACAAAACGCACGTGGAACCCAGGTGTACATAGCATGATCATCTTACTGAATTTTACGCATAATTTTAACGATATTTCTGTATTTTTAGGGCTGTTCGATATATTTGTTCGATTATACCGCATCAGTGAATATCGACGATTGCGAAAGTTGTAAAATATTCATTTCGCCTTGTAAAGGAAGGTGAGTCCGTTTTTGCGGAAGTATGACCAAAAATTGCTGAACCCTGAGACAAAACAGGTGGCACTAATTTTATGGGTACTTGCTCTACCCTTCATGGTAAAAATTCTGCAGTTCTTTCTTCTTTATGTAAATGAATTCGCGTTTTATTTAGCTCAGGGTGTCTCAAAGACTAGGGCTTGTCTAAAACCACAAAAGTATATCCAAAAGGACAATGCTTCATTTAAATCATTACTTATGTATAAAAATTATTACCTTAAAAAATAAAATACCTATAAAAATAATTTGTTAGAAGAAAGCGAAGACCTAATTTTCAAAAAAAACACATTGAAGAACCTGGAATCGACCTTGAACCATTCGTGTCGACGTCAAGATTGCTAACCACTACACCACAGCCCCGAAGTTTCGTAAGCAGCATTCATAATGTCTTGAAACCCCCCTTCAAAACCGTACAAAGCGCTCTGCAATGGACGCAAGCCCCAGGGCATAATAGGGATAGTGTCATACTCTTCCTATTATGTACTTTCGGTAAGACTCAATCAACCCATTGCTGTTGTGATTGCAGCGTGTTTGTGCGCAACAGCACCAATTGCCAAATCGCCGTTGCCTGCCAGCAGTTTCGCACACGTGACTGTAATCACGTGACCACCTTCCTCCACTGCGCCACTCAGCCAATCATTGAAGAGTCACAAAACATGACCTTCGCCTGCATACAGTGGAACTTTGAGGGACTCAAAGGTATGCTCAGAAGCGGGGGGGGGTAGGGTTGTTTTGATTTTTAATGCAATTCAAATCATATGATTTGAGAAGGTCATATCAAATCAAATCAAATCAATTGAAACTGTGGGGCAGAATGTTAATTTGTTACGGTTGGGGTTCACATGAATAGTGAATTGCATAGTGGCAGTTTCAGATCAGTCTTTACTAAACACAGTCTAAGGGCAATTTAGTAAGTAATATCGTTATTTCATTCGAAAAGAGCGTTTTAGAAGGACTCTGAAATTTTGCACATTGCACTCACATATTTTGCGTACCCAATCCTCTTCTAGCTCTATTCAAAACAGAATTAATTTGTAGTGTAATTAAATTTTTGCATATTTAATTTTTTGAAAACAAGCTGAGTTTTTCTGTAAATGCTCAAAAATTATGGATGATGAAGCTAAATCCAAACCGTCCAATTCAATTTTACACATTTTACGTATATACATTTCAGAATTATACGAAAACGCGGGTTTGAGTGTATTCAACAACTTGTGGAGTAAAATTCATGACTTCACTCCCGAAGATGGGGAAAAGCACTACTCCTACTTAAATGAGGTTGGTTCATTTGCATATTTGCTGTCATCGAAAACGGTTGTTGAAATTGAAATAGACCCTCACATTTCCTCGTACCGTGCAGAAGTTGTTGCTATTAAGGTTGTTTTCATTATAGCTAGGTATTAGCTATTATTTTCATTATTGTTTCAATTATTTTCAATTTCAATGCCATAGTAGTATAGTGCGATGCGAACTTAGTGTGAGTATATACTTGCCATTATCAATTTTTTCACCGAATTATTTTCAACTTCAATGCCATTTTCAATTTCAATACCGTTATCAATTTTTGATTTAAATATTTTCAATTTCAGTACAGTTTTTTTAACATACAGTATTGTCAAAGTGCAAACTTAGTTAATTCGTTATATGTTTGTTAGGTATGCAGCGTCATTACGATCACCTGACTTTGCACCTATAATTGTTACAATTGCAAGATTTGTCAGCCTCAGCAACAGAGACTGAGATGAATACAAATGTTCTTTTTTACAACACAAAATATATATTTTAAATACAATATAAATATATATGATACCCAGTACCTACTTGGAATTTAAATAAAATACTTTTGATATTTGATACTTGGACCCAACTGTTCTAGTCAACGGACATGTTGGAAACTCTGAAAGTGGAGGCGGCGGAGGGCGAGTCGTGGCCCGAGGTGCGGTCGACAGACAGCCTGGTGCCACTGAGTCTGGGAGAGCGACCGCCCGCGCACAAGGACAATGCCTTTGCGATGGTCTTCTCGGAGTCGGAGGAAAAGACCGCCGCTGAACGGTGCTGGACCATCATTCAGGGAGCCAAAGCCAAGGTACAGCACAGCGAAGAGGTGCTGGGCTAGTTCATACTTGTCCGTAAGCTTGTTCGTTTGTCCATAAGCAAAAAGTTAGATTACCTAGCTGTTGCAAGAAACAAGTGGGTGAGCCAATTTGGGGTAAGCTAGACTAACATGTCTCTGAATGTACTGGCATTGTCTTTGTGCTGGCTTAAATCTACATAATTCATATTTGTCCGTAAGCGTTTCTCCGTAAGCAAAAAGTTTAATCAGCTGGAGCAGAAGGTTTAATAGTATTTAACAGCCAGCTTTTGGTGTGTATGTAAGCTAGACCATCAGATGTCTATAAATGTGCAAAAAAATCCTCGTATCTGTCTGTAGTGGTTTTCTTGTGCTGACTTACGGACACGGACAAGTATGATTCATTCATCTAGCATTAACAAAAAAAAGCAAGCTTGGAATTAATTTTGTTTAGTTCGGAGTTCAAGTGTGCCTTTTATGGCATGAATAGATCTTTAACTGTTCGGTCGGATTAAATTTTCAGTTTTATAATTGTGAATTTCAGGACGTCAAACTGGTTCAGACTAAGGAAGTGAAATTGTCAGCATCAGATGCGGAACGAATTACCGGCTCAAAAGCATACAACACCTTTGTGGAGCAAGGTTGGAATTGAATTGACTTGACGCAGTTGTCGATTAAGGTCGATTCATACTTACAGCTGTATATCCGTTCAGCCGGCAAAATAGGTGGCGTGATGGATTCGTAAAATCCTGTGTCTGTGTACGCTTACACACGAATCTACCGACTAGAGCAAACTATGTTTACTGAATTTTAAGACTTAATACTTTAAACTTAAATCTAATTTCAGGCTCAGTGATCAGTTTGGACATGAGCGGGAAAAATGCGTACAAGAATTTGAAAGCAATCGTGTCTCCCTTCAAACAAGTCGTGGCGCTTCCTGAAAAACAGAAGCATATCGCCGATATGAAACACAACTTCTACAGTTTTTACGACAGTCAAATGGGACTGTAATCCTATATACACCCAAACTATGGCTGCTTTTAATTTGGTTTTAAATCTATGAACCGTTTGGTGACAATTCTTTGAGATTCAATGCAACTTCTACTGGCACATTTAAATATATCTGGAGTTTAATGCAAGTTTGACCGTAAGCTACTTTAGACAAAACGGTAGCAAATATATTTATGGTTTGAGGATAATTATAGACGTGCTCAAGCTATAAAAGCAGCCAAGAATATTGATTCCGTCATTGTATTTATCAAATCCAATATCAAGAGTACATAATAAGAAGAGTATGACACTTTACATATAATTGCGCTGCTTATAACAAATGGACCAATATATCCAAAGTTTTCGCCAGTGTCATACTGCTTCGGCTATATGTGCCCTTTTCTTGATGTAACTACTACTTAATGCGTGGGGCTTATTGTATGCATATGTATCGTAGGGCTCATTCCTTTTTCAAAACAGTTTCAGTCCGACTACACGACTTAAAATCATGCTAAGAAAGCCATATGAATCTCCCGGATTAAACGGACTAAACGTATAAGCGCGCTGCTTTTTAGTCAAACTAAACGGATACACGCAGAACACGCTAATGTTAAGCGTTCAACTTGTTTTAACTCGTTTAGTCTATATACGTTCTTACACTCTTGACTAAAATAAGTCCAGTCCGTTTAATTCGTGGAAAAAATGGGCCCTTATTTTCTTTTCCTAAATTAATATCACCTAATTTCACCTATTGTAAGTTAGGATTTATATTCTATTTAGTTTTGTTAAAGTTTGTAATCAGCTAATATAATATATATGAAAAGCTTCGAGTTATATTATTTATGAAAAGGAAATTATTGACGATATTCATTTTCATGTTTCAATTTACAACGTTGATTTCCTACACCTATGTACAATCGGACAAAAGTTTCAATCACATTTTCATGAGAACGTGTAATTAATTTTCTACAACTTGAAAATTGAGAAAACGTTAATAACATTTGAAAGTTTCCACTTGAAAAGCGGCAAAATATATTTAATTATTGTATAATTGTAAGGCTACAATACTTTTTTGTGAAAGTTCTTGTATTATACAGTAAAAAATGGTCATATATATAATAAATATTCCATTTGAATCAACTAATATTGAAAGGTGGGATCAAACCAGTTTGCGTGAAACCATGAGAATAGCACAGTACCTATATATCAAAACTTGACGCAAATAATTATTTCTTTTCTTGTTTGTCCAGGAACTTGCTAGCGCAATTGCGTTAGCTTACACGTGTGCGCTATTGTACTTACGCAACCACGCTATAGGGATTAATACTTATAACCGTATGTCCGTTCAGCCGGCAAAATTACGAAATAATCACAGTAGAATTAGATCTGACGAAAAATCGTAACTTTTCCGGCTGAACGGACATACGGCTGTAAGCATGAATCGCCCCTTGTAGTAACGTTTTTTGCAAGGCACGTATGAATTGCATAAGGACAAAGCATAAATTCTATGGTAGCATTTTTAGCGTTCTTGTGACACGATTTACGCATTTACGAGTGTAGCCTGCAATTTTGCGTAAAAGTACGCGAATGCTTTTCATTATGTAAACAATATGCTATTACGCATTTGCGCGATTACACATTTGCGCTGTTACGCAACAAACGTAAAATAAGCTGCTTTCTACATATGTATGTAGTAATGACAAGTGCGTACGCTTTAACGCAATTATACTAGCCCCTATTCTTTCACCACTATGCACTGTGAATAATTAAAAATACTTTTAGTACTAATTATTTAATAATAATTAGTCATTGGCTGGGATTCACAAAGCGCGTATAACTTTAGCCTCGGTCTGGTCAATACCGTTCTTTTCGACTGAATTAGAACATCGTAATGAAAAATTTTGTGTGTTTCCTACGATCACATTTGGACGTACACTAAGTCTAAGTTAAACGCTCTTTGTGAATGCCACCCATAGTGGTTTGCAAACCATCATTTCTGATTCTAATACTTTTAATTGTGTCCATCTTAAGAATTCGCAAACTCTGAGCAGCGGTTGGCAAACTAACATTTAAGCAAATCCGAAAAAATTTTGATGCACGAAGCCACATATACAAAAGATAGCATCAAAATTCAAAATATAACTGAAATAGGTAGTTACTTTTATATGATATACTAAACACGCAAGTCAGGTTAATAAAAAAAATTGGCAAACCGCCATTTCTGGTTTACGAACCGCCACTGGTTACTAAAGAGTTGAAAAGTTTGCGAAACGAGCCCCAAAAAGTTTGCGAACCGATACCCAATCGATAATCCAGTACAATTTTACTAAATGAAAACAATGGCAGTGAATTGAAGAGATTTTGTCGAAATACAACCAATTGTCCTATCTGTGTCGGTGACTCCACGCGTTGGCTTCAAACTGACTGATGTCGTCGTTGGGTGGTCTCCGGAATTCTAGCAACGGCTTCACGTTTGGAGCTAAAACAGTTTATTAGATCTTAAAATTTAGGCTTAAATTTTTTGGTTTTATTTTTGACGATAGTTCGAAATTCAGGTGCTACAGCACAAAAATATTGTCTCTCCTGCCTCGAAATTAAAGTACGCTAAGCCTACCTAGTATTTGTGACCGGCGGAGAGGTTTGGCCGGCCAGCCCGGCAAAAATTTTAGAAGAAACAAATTTATCCAAACCAGAGTGTCATTTCGGCTTAACTTAGCCTGTCTTCACTGTTATGCCGACCTAATTTGGTCGATTGGTCGACTGTGACCGGCCGGCCGGCTGATTTTAATTGTTTTTAAGTTGTGACTTTAAGTTTAAAATTCTGGCGGGTCACAAACACTAACTGAACCACAGTGTGTAGTCATTTGTATGTATGTGGTCATTTCCTTGTTTTGCAACTGGCGTCTACCGCCAGGTAGATATGTATTTTTTAGAATTTGCTTTTAAATTAGTGGTTTTTCGACGCACCTGAGTTGCAATGACCGCAAGTGCTGGGGCAGTAAATTTTCATGACAAACGTGAAACTATCTCGAAAGCAGTACCGCTGGAAAAAAGGACAATCCAAAAATTGATCGGCGCACTCTAAAATAGACAAAAACATAACTCGATAATTGAATTCGATAATTATTGAACAGATATAATAGTAGGTATATAGTTAAATAATTTTGTTGTTTGCTGCTGCGAAAGGTAAATTATCAACATATAGGAAACTTTTTTGGGCAAGTATATACTGTATTCTTGCATTCAAATAATTTTTTAAAACTTCATAAGGCCTGGTTCTCGTTATAGAATAACTGGGGTGGTCAGGGTTCTCTCCATACACAAGGGGATGTCACGGATAAAAGTGTCCCCCTTAAATACGATGGGTTTTTAGTTAGTTAGTTACGATATTAGTTTTTTCGTACCAATTCTTCAAACCATACCAACCCCAAAAAACTGCCCCATAACAAAAAGTCAAGTACCCTTCTTTTTGACCGGCACTACGCTGCCTTCAAAGGGATTGGGGTTGACGACAGGCGCAGGGGTGGGGGGTTTGGGGGGAAATACGGGTCCGGGGGGAGGGGGCAGGGTGCGAACGACGACGGGGGGTCTGGGGGGAGGGGGTGTGGGGCGGGTGGTGTGGGGCACCAGGGGACGAAGGGTACGAACGCTGCACTTGTACAGACGGTTGATCTAGAACATGTAAATGAAATTCCCATGCAAATATTCGCGCGTACGAATCACAGTTTGTGGTACAGGGGGCTATATTCGAGGACGTTCTGATTAAAAACCCCGGGGCTTTATTCAAGGACGTTTTGAATAAAGCCCTCGGGGGTTTTAATTAAGGCGGGGGCGGGGGCTTCATTATTTCGTGATTGCATTGACGGGTGCTTTATTTAAGACAGGGTTTTTTTTCAAGACAGGCGCTTTATTCGTGGTAATACGGTATACATTATGATGATGCATCTAACATGATATACATATATTAATTCCAACCATTGAATAAAGTTACCTCACAGAGACTGTGGGGACTGTCACTAAAGAAGTCAAAATTGACTACAAGCTCTTGTTATCGGTTTACTGAGACTATTATTATTATTATTACACCAACATTATTAACGCAGGTGTCAAGTATGACAAGGTACATAACTCTGGCTGCATATTATGAGTGGCGCACCCTTCTCATATCCCCGCCAGACAGGTCCATCGCTTTGCCGATGACTTTAGTGATTCCTGGTGCCACAGTTTCGATCGTATTCTTTCCGTTTTTGCTAAAGGCAGTGGAGTCGTAGTGCATGATGGAATAATAGTCGTATCCCTCGCCAAGGAAGTCAGAGTAGACGTAGTCTATTTTGTCGAACTGACCCTCCAAGCCTGAAAGGGAATATTAGGGTCGATTCATACTAACAGTCGTATATCTGTTCAGCCGGCAAAAGGACAGTTGAAATCATGCCATAATGCAGAATGTGCAAAAAATGCACGAATGGTTTGTTAAAACGGCTTTCTTTAAATAGTTTATGAACTATATTCAACTGAAAATTTACGATAAATTTTGACGTAAGTCGTATGCCGACAGCCTGTAAAAAAACTACATATTCCGACGCGTACTCACAATTCACAAACCTGAGCCTAATTCTTTGAAGAACGTACCTGTTAACCTAAACCTAAACTCAGCAGCCAAGAGCTTACTAATCGTAATCGTGAATCAAATCTACTGAAATCCAGCATAATCTATTCCATGACCTAAACCTAAACCTAAACCTAATTTCAACCTACCTAATCTCATTCTATAGCCTAAACCTAAACCTCATTCTAACCTACCTAACCTCATTCCATAGCCAAAACCTAAACCTAATCCTAACCTACTTAATATGATTCCCAAGCCTAATCCTAAACCTAAACCTAACCTAACTAATTTCATTCCACAGCCTAATTCTCAACCTAAACCTAAACCTGAACTCACCTGGAATAATATTATGCCACATGACATTGATGTAGTTATCTCGATCTGCCCGACTCTGCTCGTGCCAGAAACCCAGGGTGTGCATCAGCTCGTGCACGATGATCTCGTGGAAAATACAACCGCGACCCAGCGACAGCTCCTGGCGACCGCCCACTCGACCCACCAGAGAGTAGCAGCTACAACAAAAACATAATGCAATTGTCAAGAAAGGGAGAGAGGATTCTTACTGAAAGAAAGACAGCATGATGATGATGATAGAAGGAGCCAGGGGGGCTTCGAACCACCCATCTCTGGATCTGCAGGCCAGCGTTCTACCGTAGAGCTACTGACTCGCAGCCGTCGTAAATCCCTTTAAGTACTCTAGGGGACTGTCTTACACCATGAAAAAAGGTTAATTTATTAATCGGAGTAATTTTTTTGCGAGTAAACTAATCAAAAGTCACGCTTGAAGCTTGAAAGTGCAATTTCTCCTTTTGAATTCTGCCAAGTTAAATGTAAGCTATTTGTGAAAAAACACTAAAGGTCAGTACTTAGAGTTCGATTCAAACTTTCCCTTATCTTTGTCTCTGTCGTTTGTCCGTATGTTAAGGCATATTAAAATAAGCAATCTAACAACAGAGCTATCAGATGTTTTGCATCAGCAAAATTGAGGTCAACAGCAACACAAACATATTGACACCATACCATCACACTTTAGCTTGTTAACAACTAATTAAAATTTGTCCTTGAAGTTGAACCACCTACCCATAGTCCTTATAAATATGCAAATAGTCCGTTTCGTAAGTTCGTGGAATGAATCGAATGCAGGTTTTCTTTTGGAAACTCCCCAACGCGCCGTCAATGATTTTGCGCTCCGAAGGACCTGTAGATAACAAAAGAGCGTTTGCAGGATTGGTTTTATTCAAACTTGGATTTAACGTATTAGTCTGAAACTTATTTGATTAAATAGCCAGCTCTACATATTAAGATTAATTACATTAAATACATATATATTACATATATACATATACAAAATCATCATGATCAATAGCGCGTTGTAATTTGGCAGTTCGTTGCGTACTTATTGATTTTGACGCGTGCCAAAAGCATGGATGCACAGGAGGGGACTCCAACTCTACCTCAAGGGGGTTGCAACCCCAACCCTCAGACAGCAGGCACCTTTCCCACTCAACCTTACAACACCATTTGATGGCTGGAAAAGTGCACCAAAATTGAGTAAAAAAGCAAAAAACAGCGAAAATTTTACGGTTGTAGCCGGAAACTAACAAAACCAGGACCACCCCCCCCCCTTCCCCAGGGGCTCGGGAACACCCTCCCCCTTCGCTGATTGCTCCCGTGCATTTCTGGTCAAATGTTACTCTAACTTTAACTTGGTGGTCAGATATTACCTGAATAATTTTGACTCTAGTCCTCTGAATTGAATTTAGATAAATCATTGACATCAGCGTTATATGTTACACCTTTTTAATGTTAATATTTTCAATGTTAATGTAACAGCATTGCATGTTACATTATGTTACATTAACATTGAAGCACTGCAAACAAATTGAATTTGCGAAATACTTTCGAACAAACCAATTTATTTATGTAATTTTATATATATTTGGAACTAACTGAATACAGGAGCAACAGTGAAGGGGATGATTGCATTTGGCCAGCGAAGAACGGAGTCACGGACTGCATTCAATGATATCGAACGATTTTGAGCTGTCTGAAATAAAAAACAATGCG
>JASANF010001656.1:0-38556 GCA_030248245.1 Trissonchulus sp. WLG1_4 | reverse complement strand
AAGTGAAATTGTACACAAGAGTCCCTTTGGTTTTTATCGCCCGATCGAAAAAATTTCCGATACGTCTCCAGTTGACGAAATTTGTCCTAAAAATGGATAAAATTTGAACTCTTTCTGGGGCTGCTGCCCCAAGAACCTTTCAATGTTGTGGCTTGCCATTCCTTATTATTATCCTTCATCAAAGCCGATGCAGCATGCATATGTTTATACATGAGTGTACATTATGCTGCATTTAATTGTGTAATACACTGTGATGTGACGTTCCCCTTTTGATTTACCTTTACTGTCTGCTGAAAAAAATTTCTGATACGTCTCCATTTAACCAAATTCGACCAATCAACCAAAGATTTTATGCAATTTTTTCTGGGGGCTGCCGCCCCCAGACCCCTGCCTGCGACCCTGTGGGTTTGTCTCTCATGACAGCATGTGTAGCATGTGTACATGATTGCATTGTTGGCAGTTTATTTGGTTATGTAGTGTATCGTTGTAGCTGTCGTTGAATTCGTTCGTGGTTTGTAATGTCAAAAAACTTCGTAAACTTTCCAAATTTACTTGCTTCTGGAAGCTGAAAAGCCTTCTATGCTGAGGAAAACTGTGTTTTTTAACTCAGTAATTTGTAAAACGCATCTTTTTAATTGGCCACTAAATTTTTGCATTGGCCACTAAAATATTGGGTCTAGTGGCCAGCTGGCCACCAAGAAAAAATGAAAAAAATAAACCGCTCCTGCGTACAGTATTTACTGCAAAGCAACCATACAATTTCAGACAAAAAAGTAGGTTTTGTTTAGGAACAACCAGAAGCAACATCACAATATAACGATGAATTTAACTGTAGAGTTACAAGTAGATATATACTGCATAGGCGCATACCATATGTATATATAACTATAACAGGTGGCGATGGGAAATACTAACCCCTAAAATCGTGGGTCCTGCGAGGAGTAAACTTGAGTAGCGGCACTTACAAAATTTAGAGAAGTTTTGGTCGGGGGGGTCCGTGAAAATCGCTCAGAGGGGCCCCACCTAAAATTTAGACTATGTTACATGTGTGCTGCATTGCTGCACAGCGTTACCTAAAACGCACAGTGCAATTATTTTTATTACACTGAACACCAAGTAACACTGAAGCCCGGTTCGTCTTGTCCTTGAGGACGTAAGGACAAGAACAAATTTCTGTCAGCTTCAGTGAAGAATTCAGAGAAGCGTTTGCACTATTTTTTTGCATAGGATCTAGATGTGACCTAGAGTTTCTTCACGCCAAACATCAACTCATTTGCCAGATAATTTTCTTGGAATCGCTTATAAACAAAACGATCGGGACAAGGACAAATGTGAACCGGGCTTTAGTCGCTCATAAATAAAATGATAAGGACAAAGGAACGAGTATGAACCGGTCTTTAGTCGCTCATAGACAAAACGATAAGGACAGGAAGGAGTATGAACCGGGCTTTAGTCTCTGATAAACAAAACGATAGGGACAACGACGAGTATGAACCGCCTGCCTTCATAATATTTCAGCTGAAGCTGCCCCAGATCCAGCGCATCATGCAGGAGTTTGAGAAGCAGTCTGAGATGATGGACATGAAGGAGGAGATGATCTCGGACACGATCGATGACGCGATGGCGGACGAGGACGACGAGGAGGAGACGGACTTGGTGGTCAACCAGGTACTGGACGAACTGGGCATCCAGATGGGCGAGGAGCTGGACAAGCTGCCCGCGGCCAAGGGCGGACTCAGCACGGGCCCGCAGAAGGGACAGCCGCAGGCCGCACAGGCCGTCAGTGACGCCGACGCCGACCTGCAGGCCAGGCTGGAGAATTTGCGCAGAGAATGAATAGTTTGAGGGTGATTTATGTGATGATGTGTATGATTGAATTTTTGATGTCTATTTATAGAAGTGCTATGATTATGCTGTATACATGCATACATACGTTATTACGTTATTGAGCTTTTTGAATTATTTTTTCATTGCGAACATTAAAACGGCCGACAATTTAAATACATATTTTGTTTATTGATATGATCCTTATATGATTATTCTTGCACATTAGAAATTTCGTACAATTGATTAAATGTTACAAATTGTATTAGAATTTGGGCAGTATTGATTAGTATTGCGCGTGTTCTCACTAGATGATCAAGAAACGTTAAATATTTTGATTCGTGAATTGCCATCAACGCTACTTCTTGCTTACTTAGATTAAAATTTCTTTTTATTTTTTGTTTCTCTTTCGCCAACTTGTCTGTGCGACTGTGATTCTGTTGCTTTGATTGAATTCACGTTTTGTGTCCGCTGACTAGTCCGAAAAGATTTCACGCATGACAGTGTCTTAAACTCTCAAATACTGTTTAAGCAAAATTACAAAATTGTTTTTTAAAGTCATGCCGTGTAAATTTTGCTGGGCAAACGTAGGTTGGCACACGGTTTGTGAGTTTTTCTCAGTGATTTCTGCTTGCATTGTTAATCTTGACCGTATTTCCTTGGGTTGTTTTCATGATATCGTTGTTCTCTAATTCGTAAAAGAAAAGGATTTTTTGGATCAGCTGTATTGAAAAAGCACCTCATTTCAAACTAAAGCGAAATGAATATTGAAATTTGCCAAATTCACGGTTCAAATTTGAGTTTCACGCCTTCTGTATTATGTATAATATTTCTGTATAATTGTACATAATACTTCTGTTTTCTCTCGTTTTTTAGTTCGCATATTTTTATTACTTATATGACGTATGTTGATGTGTACAATTATATAACAATAACTGTACTGTTTAATGTTGATTGATGCACATGTCAAGTTTTGGTCTCAGACTTATTTTTATTTGAATTGTTTCATTGATAAGATCATCATCAGATATTGGTTTGACTAGATTTAAGTTTTTTTCACTTTTCAAGCTCAAGTAATAGAAAAAGTGTTTGCTTACAAATTGTGAAGGTTTTTGAGTGTAAAATAAATTATAAAAGATGAAAGTTTGGCTTGTCTCAAAGCCTTATGGTGCTAATGACTTTCTAAGACAGTTCTTATGTCCCAAGATTTGTACCAAAATGTCGGAAATAGCTTAAATTTTTGATAAATATTAATCAGAACCATCTAGTTCATTCAATGGGTTAGCATGGACCATTTCATTTCTGGATGCGTATGGTGATAGCGTACTAGGATTGACTGAATGTGCATGTGACTGATTTTGAAATAAACCGTTTTGGCCGGCATCATTCTGAGGGAATCAGCAAGCCTGCTTTCCACCGTGTGCCAATAATATTGCTAGGTTACTGATCCAACGCGTTCAAATGTGTGCTGTTTTTGCTGTTGGTTATTACAATGCATTGGCTACGCTGCCTCCTGCTGTTAGAGGGTCCGTTTAGCAGATGTATGGGTTATAGCACTGGTTGGCGTGCTATACGTGATTTATACGCATGTTTCTGTGAAACTCCGAGTGCAGGAGCACGAGTGCGCGAAACGCTGAATCGAGTTACAATGATAGGTTATAGGGTTAATTGGTCCAGCTGTTTTTGTCAAGCTGGGCGAGTTCTTTACCATTACAAGTTTTGGGTGTCAGTATTTTGTTTCTCCTTTACCGGGCGCTCTGGAAAATAGCTTAGGGCCTTTTCATAAACTTTATTAACTGGATTAGATTAACTTCAGTACCTCGACAACACGGACGAAACTTCATATAAATTTGCAGAATGATCAAACCGTATCATCTGCGTCTTATGATGAAAAGTGAATCTTACGTGGAGTTAATCTGGTTAATCTAACCCATTTAATCATTTTAATTAAACTGAGCTTTGTGTGAATACGTTTTGAACTAAGCTGCGAAAGTAAATTTGTAACTTTCAGTTCCTAGTTGCAGCCGTCTGACCGTTCAGCCTTTATTCGAAATAATCACAGCAATCGTATATGAGATAAGCTTGTGGCGTGAATCTTTCATACTTTTGCAACTGACGTACATGCGGCGGCTTAAGGATGATCGACCCTAGCAGTATGTAGGGCACTCCTCGTGTGTGTACGATTATATGCCTCCAACCTATTGGCGTCGACAACTTTGGTACTATGCAGCATCTTATTGATACTTTTGCTTGGGTCGTAACGAGAATAATGATGTAATTCACATCCTAGTTCCAGAGTCCTCTAAACTTACTCACTCCTACTTGTTCAACTTTTCGTACCTTTACATTGCTGTTTGCCTTTCTCATAGCTATAATGGACATGAGCTGGATACTCGCCCCGTATAATCGAAGCGATATTCCCAGTTACCCCCAACCTTGACCTGACTGAACTCTATTTCAGCATGAACCCGTGTTGTGTGGGCGTGTGCGGGGGCGGCCCAGTGGAGGCCGTGTCCCCCCTCAGCCCCCTGCGAACCCTGGGGGTCTCCATGGTGGACCTGGTGGGGGCGACGGCCGTGGAGCAGGACGTGGTGGGGGTGCTGTCGGAGGACAGTGTCCTGCTGTGGAGCACCACCCGGCACGCCCTCATCCGCCATATTCCCCTGGCACACTTTGATCTGCCCTCTTGCTTTGCCAGCTCAGAAATCATTGACCTGATTGGAGCTGCTGGTTTGAAATTAATTTTGATTTAATTATATTTCGTATTTGTATTTTTAAATAGCTGGTTGTAATCTTATTGTCTGCAGTTTGCACAAGTACACCATTTCTGAGTAACGAACAGCACCTTTTTGACCTAGTAGACAGACATGTGGTAGCACAACCATTTTTGGCAGGCTTGCTCCAGTTTATAACCTACTCTCTCTCGCTCTCGAGGCCGAGCCTATTAAAATGACTATTTTGACGATTTGGGTCAAAAAACAAGGTAAAAATAGCTCAATTTTGGCAAAAATATTTTGCTGACATACGCTCAATAAATTAGTCAGAACTTAAAATTCTTACTTCAGTGAGTTTGCATGTACCGGAGCCCTTTTTCATTCCATTGCCTTCGGGGATTCCCTTCCTTCCCTGAGACCATTATATATCCCAGCCGACTACACGAGTGTACTAATAGAGCATTGACTGTTTGAGGGCCGTACCGAGTGGTGGTGAAGGTGGAGCGAATGGACCCGGTGGCTCAGGTGCGACACCACTACGTCATGCTCGATCTGCTGGACGGACGGGGCTGGGAGGTGGCCAGCAAGGATGCCACGCACAGTCAGTTTAGTTTACTGTTTACGTATAGGGGGATTAATAGACTCTCCCTTTACCCCAGGCGCAGACCCCAAAAATCTAGGGCCTGGGCTGGGTGTTGCTGAGTTGTTAAACAGCAACAGCATTGGAATACATTAATCGTTTTGTATAAGTACTTAACGGGCCTGTTGTACTTTAAGGCCATTCGACTCAAAAGCGGCGGTTGGCGCATTACGTGACGTTTGTCATCGCTCAGTGCATGGCGCATGATCGGGCACAATCTGTTCAAAAATCGATTTGCTCTACTGTTTGGCATTTTTCTTTCCTAGTAACAGAATTTCCGTTTTTGTTTCAGACTGTCTGGAATACTGCAGTCCCAGTCACCTGTATATTCTATGCCAGCAAAATCGCCAACTCAGTACATATCCGCTGGAAGGCGCCATGGATGACCCCCCAAGCCCCGGGGGTCGCCGCCTCGTGCCCCTGGGCAGTCTAGCCGGCGACACGGGACAAATCTGGGAGAACAGTCGGCTGCTCTCATTTTTTGTCTCCGAGGAGAATCAGGAAGCCACTTTGCTCTGCGAAAGCCCTAGTCGTAAACTGCTCAGCGCCCTGAAATTAAACGTCTGCACGGGCGCCGTCAGTTCGGTGCAACTGAGATCAGAGCCCGGCGCGGCTGGCTGCTCCGCCCGGGCCGATTTCCCCACTCATGTGTATGGCAAGGGATGCTATATGCCCAGCGCCAACACCTACTACACTGTGGCTCATGCTCATCGCGCCAGTGATGATGAAAGAGATGGTTGGTTTAGGGTCGATTCATAGTTGCTGCCGTTTGTCCGTTACGGATAAAGTACGAATAATTCACGTATAAGCTGATTGTATAATAGTATACTTAAGGGGGACGGGTGCTACCTGTATAAGTGAAAATTTTAGGTTCT
Source organism: Trissonchulus sp. WLG1_4 (assembly GCA_030248245.1). Classification (NCBI taxonomy): domain Eukaryota; kingdom Metazoa; phylum Nematoda; class Enoplea; order Enoplida; family Ironidae; genus Trissonchulus; species Trissonchulus sp. WLG1_4. The sequence continues at coordinate 32,503 of JASANF010001656.1, read as the reverse complement.
CCGATTCGCTTCAAATTTGCACACAATGTAGCCCCAGGGAAGGTACATCGCAGATGTAACAAACTGGAACCAATGCTTTTGTCAATTTTTTACTAGGGGCTCCCAAAAATTCAATTTTACGTGTAAATCATAGGCGCAAAAAAAAGTTTTTTGTGCTCACAAAGCGTTCCTTTACTCGAAATTTTTGTTAATACTGACGAAGCTGATTTTTACATGATTCGATAGAATAATGTCATATCTCAACCTCTATGATCCATTGTTTTAAATTCTTGCCCATGACCTGAGCAGTGACGCCAAATGTAAAATCACTCAAATTGGGCGGGCCTAAAAAACGGCTATTTTTTCACATTTCGCCACCAATTTTAGAATTGAAAATACACATAAAAAATCCGGATCATCCGATTTTGCGCATACATGTGAACTGCTACTATGCCAAGTTTTAGCCTGATTGGCTTGATGTGGTGTGTGTTAGAACTGTCCAACTAAAGGCTACTTCTAGGTTTTTTTGCGTACTTTTGTCTACGTAACGTACACTGACAAACGGACTGAACCAAAAGTGCACCTTCAAGCTTAATTGTTCTTATCTAAGGTTGGGGTGCCTTCGGGGAGTAACATAATATGTGAAAATAAGCAAAATTGGAGAACTTTGATTTTTGGCCTGGGTAGCCTTAAGATAATAGCCTTAAGTGTTGTGATTGTTTCGTATTTTTTCCGGCTGAATGGAGATACGGCTGGGAGTATGAATTGAGCTTTACAGTAGCCCTCGTTTTCACTAAGACATGTAATGGACCAATGATTTAGGCTACCTTAATTATTTGGATTATGGGCTTGGGTATGTTAACAGTTGACATCACCACTAGACTGAGCTTTTTTTGGCCACTACTGGTGGTTGAAGATTCAAGGGAGGCTTTACAGGCTTTTTCAGTGGACGATAAAATTAGGAACAAATTGTGTCTCGCATTGCCTTCTCTCTACACCGTACCTAGATTCATCTGCAGAGATGTTTGTTTATACGACAGCCATTATGCAGCAATAATTCATTTTGTTTGTCTGTTTCAGCGACGGCCGGCGGCGCGGACGAAGTGTGGTGTCTGGACGTTGCTCAGGGGTCCTGGCGTCGCGTGTGTGTGCTAGAGTGCGAGCTCTACTGCTATTGGCTGAGCGCCTCGCTGTGCGGCAGCTACGTCAACGGATATCTGATTCAGATGAGTCTGGAAAAGTCCGAACCTGACTATTACCTCCTGAGACTCCGAGTGACTGCGCCCACGCTCCAGGGCCTGGCCTGGGGGGCCCTGAAACGAGCCCTCCTCGCCCTGCCCCCCCAAAAACGCGAGCTCCTAAACCAGTGCGCTCTCCCCCTGCCGCTGGCGCAGGCTCTGGACACTTGGAAAAGGGGAGAAGATCTGGACAATCAGCTGGAGCCTCGGTGTCAAGGACTCCCACAGGACCACTCCAAACCGCCCCTGTTGCATCGATTCTTGATGTGAAATGTCAGAGCGCATGCTTCTAGTGCATGGTCAATTTGTGTGAAAGGAGCGTATATGTAACAATAATTTTGCCTCAATTTACATTGAAAGGAGAACAGTCACATTTTACACGGTGACTTTTACTATAATTATAGGCCGATTTGACATTGTTTTCTGTCTGCATAATATTGCAAGCTCAAGGAAAATTTAATTTACACAGATTGTACACAAAGTCTTTATCATTTTGGAAAATCTTGATGTAAATACAGTAACACAAAAAAGGGTTGTTTTCAAGATCGAGCTAGCTTTTTTCATACAGAGAATGAAAGTCAATCTTGAGATTGCTTGCATATTTGGGCGCTCATCATGCAATTTAATGCCAAACTGCAACAATTTAATCTGCGAGCGAATTTTACTCGTGTTGGTATCAATTAATGGTGACAACTTGGTCGTGATTGAAAAGCGTAAGAACAATGTTGTGACAGATTTGTTTGCTTTCTTCGATTTCCTTGCAAAATCTATGTATAATGGCATTTAAAAGTGTAGAAAATTGCAATTTCTAATTGTTTTCCTTCTTGCTGACATTTTTATCAATTTTATCATTAATGGTCGACTTTAGCAGTAAGTAAGATACATTACTCTGCAGAACTTTTTGACTGTGGAAGTAAGATATTTTGTTGTTTTATATTGCAATGCTAATGCTAATTTATTTTTTGTTCGTGTGTATATAATTGATATGTAAGTATTTGTTAGTGTACGTTACTTGTATGACTTGACTAAGATAAGTGGACGGAGGCCAAATATTAGGCCCGCTTTTCACTGGAGAAATGAAAAAATGTGTAACCAATAATTATTGTGAGTAGCCTAACATCGCTTGTCGATTAGTACTGATTTCTTATTTGACTGGTGTGTTCTAACTAAATACAGTTGGTGTATTATAGGTGTAGCCCATTCCTTTAGCGGATTAAATAGTCTGGACTTGCTTAGTTTATTAAATTTCTAAAATTCGTTAACAATATTTCTCATTATATATGTATGTATGTTTTTGGTGCATTGTATTGTATTAGATGTAGACTTGCCTAATTTATTTTGATGGTTTTATTTAGTGGCAGGCCATTTGGCTTTTTTGTGCATATTATCGTCTTTATTACTTTCTACTTCTATTACTATTTGTATATATAGCCATTCTTTATTGAGTATATGCTTAATGCTTTTATTTATTTTTTATGTATATTCTTTTCTTGCGGGGATGCTTATGTGGTTACAGTATAGACTTGTTCGTGTACTTGTCTTTTTAGCATTTAATGGATATTTTTTGATTTTGCTTAATCTTCACGTTCAGATGCACATATAATTATTGGAAGTAAGTTTGTTATATAAAATGCCATGTAAAAACGGATGAAGACAAAAGTTTATTTTTCAAAATTTATTAAACTCATGTAGTTCACGAAGGAATTGATACATTTAATCTAAATTTATTTTAAGCTTTTTTGATTATTTTTCATATATATTTATGACTGTTTTGTATTTTTGATTATTGATTTTTGTTAAGAAAGTCATGTATATTATGCATATTTCAAAGTGTGTCTAACTAAGTAGTTTTGCTTGTATCATAATTCACTTAGTCGTCATTGTTTTAAGGTATTACTGATTACAGTAATTCGTATGATTCAAGTTGAATCCACTTTTTAAATTTTCTTGAAACTTTTCAATTTTCCCGTTCAAATCTTGGCTGGGAGGGGGGGGGGGTAAATAGCAGTAATTTGCTTATTTAGTTGATTCTGCTGACGACTCAAGATAACAAAAAAGCTTTTTAAAACCTTTTAATGATTTATTATTGTTTAATTCTTTTTTTAATTTTAATATAATTATTTAGTATTTTTAATGAAAAAAGGATCTTTTTTATTTCGAGCTGTAATACATTTTTCATTTTTTATTGCTGGAACAATTTCTTTTTAGACGTCCATAACGCAATCGATATATTTGTTCATCCTATGTTCAAATTCAGTTTGTTTATAGATAATGTTAAGTTCTGTTTTACTAGGATTATGTATCATATTTAATGTTTGAAGACGCTATCACATTAAAGAAGTTATAAAAGTATGCAAGGTGAGAGTATCTCAATGATACCAAGAGTACATAATAGCTTCTCACTCTATATAGAAGAAGAGTGAGACACTCTCCAGCCTGCCTGTGTTCTAGCACAGGCAGATGCGCTGGTCGTTTTCACGCTACATGTTGACATTCTATGCAACATGTGACTGGCCAATCAGCGCGTAGATTCCCTGCGTAACACACTTTAGTATATAATCGCTGATGCGTTGATAAGCATTAAGATAGGGATAAAAGCTTAACTCATTATTTATTCATAGTCTGCTTGCAAAAACATTAAAAAAGGTTTGCAAATACCTCTAGGGATATTTTGGCAAACTTTCAGCGAAATTGATTGAGAAACTTTTGAGATATAAACTTTTCTGAATTCCTTCAAAGTTTCTCAATCAATTTCGCTGAAAGTTTGTCAAAATATCCCCAAAGGTATTTGCAAACCTTTTTCAATGTTTTTACAACCATACCATGAATAAATAATGAGTTATTATCCTTTATCCCTATCCCGTTTTATGATTGGAGCACGTGCACAGGCGTCTGCCAATCAGAGAATAGAAGCTCGCTTCTGATTGGTCAGTCACATGTTGCATAGAATGTCAACATGTAGCCTGAAAACGACCAGCGCATCTGCCTGTGCTAGAACACAGGCAGGCTGAAGAGTGTCTCACTCTTCTTCTATATAGAGTGAGACGCTATTATGTACTCTTGATGATACTTTGTATAATGCAAAAAAACCAAAGAAAACTTTTATGTGCAAAACCTTTAATGCAAAGTTAGCAATTTTAGCGGTTCGTCAGAAACGGACTAAGGGATCTTTGGTACTCATATTATATATAGAATTTGCTTTATTTTGTGTTGTAACGTGGGCACTATATATACTAGTAAATATTTGGACTACAATGATTGTTGTACAGTTTGCAAAATATTCTGACCGGTCTTGCATTAAAATTATGAATCTTCCTTGTCTTCAGAAATTATTTATTTATGGTGGATTTTTTAAGTTAAATGAATTAGTAAATTAAGTAAGTGAAGTTGTATTTCATTTATCTGTTTCAAGTTGAGAATTTTGTTGCGTCACCACACGAGTACATAATAGGAACAGTATGACCAAGAGTACATAATAGCTTCTCACTCTATATAGAAGAAGAGTGAGACACTCTCCAGCCTGCCTGTGTTCTAGCACAGGCAGATGCGCTGGTCGTTTTCAGGCTACATGTTTACATTCTATGCAACATGTGGCTGACCAATCAGCCCGTAGATTCCCTGCGTAACACACTTTAGTATATAATCGCTGATGCGTTGATAAGCATTAAGATAAGGATAAAAGCCTAATAACTCATTATTTATTCATAGGCTGCTTGCAAAAACATTAAAAAAGGTTTGCAAATACCTCTAGGGATAATTTGGCAAACTTTCAGCGAAATTGATTGAGAAACTTTTGAGATATAAACTTTTCTGAATTTCTTCAAAGTTTCTCAAGCAATTTCGCTGAAAGTTTGCCAAAATATCCCCAAAGGTATTTGCAAACCTTTTTTAATGTTTTTACAAGCAGACTATGAATAAATAATGAGTTATTAACCTTTATCCCTATCCCGTTTTATGATTGGAGCACGTGCACAGGCGTCTGCCAATCAAAGAATAGAAGCTCGCTTCTGATTGGCCAGTCACATGTTGCATAGAATGTCAACATGTAGCCTGAAAACGACCAGCGCATCTGCCTGTGCTAGAACACAGGCAGGCTGGAGAGTGTCTCACTCTTCTTCGAATAGAGTGAGACGCTATTATGTACTCTTGGTATGACTCTTCCTATTATGCTCTGGGGCGTGCGTCCAATGCGGAGCGCAAAATATGCTCAGTGCAAAATAGCCCTTTTGTGTACGTTTTGAGGGGGGTCGCCTTCTCAGTTCAAGACACTAAGCAAGGGCTTTCGTTAAGGTGGCACTCCTGAAATGTGGGTTTTGGCCATTATTTTAAAGATGCGCAAACATAACCATGCATCGTAAGAACAAAAGTTGTTCAGGTTTAAATTTCCTTCAATTTGATGTACATATCACATGAAAAATTTTTTGAAAATTTTTTGGCTTTTTTTAGCAACAAAAATAGATTTTCACGGAAATAGCTTCACAAGCCAGTGCATTTACACGTATGTAATGTTTTTGAAAGATTGAAAAACACTAGCAGCTGTGTTTTACTTGAACATACTTTAAAATATTTGGTGTTTTATCGAGTGTGGTGCAATTTTTTTGAAAAATAAAGCAGTATTTTCTGCATGATGCTGAAATAAAGTGCGTGTGAGTACAAACGCAAATTTTCGGCTTGCGATTTTAAAAAAATGGCTCAACAAGGAAAGCTAAAATTTGGCAAATAAATGCGCCTTGTAGTCTTCGAGCGGTCGCAAAATTTGATTTGGAGCAAATCGATAGTATTTCAGAAATATAGTTAAATTTAAGTTTTTCGAAAATCGTGATTTTAGTGTTTTTTAATATATCAATCATATTTATTAAAAATGACATTTTGCGACCGCTCGATCACGTTATGGCAAGCGAAATGAGCTATTGATTGTCCAACAGCTATCTAGCTGTGAAGAGAAATCGCAAGCCGAAATTCCACTCCCGTTTGGTCTACAGTGATTGCTAATTTGTATCAATCAACTTCGTATTTTGTGTTTGGGCATGCTTTTACACCGGCTTGCTATTGTGTATGTAAAATTGGCCCCAGATTGCCGTTTTTTGAAAAGTCACATTTCAGGAGCGCCACCTTAATGTGCTGAACTGAGGAGGGTACCCCCCTCAGTTAAAGACAGTACTGAACTGGGGGGGGGGGGTAGCGAAAGAGCTAGCTTAGTGTCTTGAACTGAGGGGGCCACCCCCGTCAAAACCGTTCAAAAGTGGGCTGTTTTGAGCTCCGCATTGGACGCAGGCGCCAAAGCAGAATAGGAACAGTGTGTTTGATGTTCATGTAAGCGATCGCCAGCGAATAGTCCCCCCATTATGTCGCGCGAATCAGGCTTCTGCGCCAGTAGGAAAACTGTTGCCCAAAAAGAGAGCAGTTTTCTAGACTGTAGTAGAGATGAGATCAGGGCCGGCTTTTTCGGCCCGGCCTGGCCGCGTATTTATAAATACGCCGGCCCGGCCCGGCCCTGATGGAAATTTTGTTCGGCCCGGCCCGGCCCGGCCCTGATGGAAATTTTGTTCGGCCCGGGCCGGCCCGGCCCTGTTCAAGATTTTCTACGGCCCGGCCCGGCCCGGCCCTGATTTTCATTTCTTGACAATTCGATTGCCCTTGTCAGTTGAAGAACTTAGTGTGTCGCTTAAAGGTTTATGCTACTGAGTAGCTACATACTATAGCTTGAAAAAAAGCTTGCGTGAAAAGTTCATGATAAAAACAGTATATGTCACCAGTGGCGTACCCAGAAAAAAATTTCGGGGGGAATGACTTTTCAATTTTTCGTAATGGATTAAAATGCACTTTTCGCTATTGAACTCTTATATGACGCTTTACAAACGGAAGGTCACTAAACCACAAGGTTGCAGGGGTCGGCGGCAGCCCCCAGAAAAAAATTGCGATTTTTCCAATTTTTATTAGACCGAATTTGGTCAACTGGAGGCGTATCAGAAATTTTTTCCGACAGATCAAATAAAACAAAAGATGGTAACGTCACATCAGACATGTAGCATAATGTACTCATGTATGCATATTGTATAGGCTTTGATGAAAAATAGTAACAAAGAATAGTAAGCCACAGAGTCGCAGAGGTCTGGGTGCGGCAGCCCCCACAAAAAAAGGGGGAAAATTTTTATTTTTAGGCCAAATTTGATCAATTGGAAATGTATCAGAAAATTTTTCCGGCCGGACCAAAAAACCAAAGGGGGAGGGACCCTTGTGTTAAATTTAACACTAAACCTTGGATTACATTTTTTACTAAAAGTAATAGAACTGTCAAACCGTAAAAGCTACAAAATTCTATGAAAAAAGACAAGTAGTATAACTTATACAAATATTAAAACACACAGCAACATTGGTAGATGCCACAGCGACACACGCTAGGAACACACCACACGACAGGCTGCTACCCAGGCTGTGTCGTTAGCGTACATAAATACGTACGTGATTGCTTCTGACAACAGTCAGGATAGGGCCGGGCCGGGCCAAAATCAGGGCCGGGCCGGCCCTGAGGCCCTGATGGCATAGCGGCCCGGCTCGGCCCTGATGCAAAATTTCCACGGCCCGGCCCGGCCCTGATGCAAACTTCTGCCGGTCGGCCCGCCCGGGCCAGGCCTCAGGGCCGTAAAACTCATCTCTAGACTGTAGTGAAAGGAGTTTGATAGTTGCTGTGATAAATACATAGGCATTTTTTTAAATATTGATTTTAAGCTGTCAATATCTTTATAATATGGATTACACATGCAATTCAAAAAATTTTGCCTCGGAGCTTGATGCGCATTAGTGGTCTTTTGATTGGGTATGGATCCAAAAATTTGAGCCAAGCTTAGCAAACTTTGCTTACAGTAACCAATTTCCGAAATAGTTCATTATTTTTTGGTCAGGCTAATGTTTGACGGCTCATTTGAATATGCCCGACCCTCGAGTAGTGTTGTTTTAGTATAAAAATTTAGTTTAGTTTAGATACAGTTATAGTATAGCGGCCTGAATTTCGTTTAGTTTTAGTTATAGTTATAGTATAGCCAATTTGAGTTAGTTTTAGTATCATATACTAAATTAGTTTTAGTATTAGTTATAGTATACTAAAACAACACTACCCTCGAGTGGAGAAGTTCCGAGTCCGACCGGACGGGGTTTGATATTAACTCTTGGCCTAACTGGAGAGATCCCAGCCCAAATTTTTGACCCCGTTACATGAACAAATCTGCTGGTTTCAGCGCCATGTCCGGCAAGAACGGCCCCCGACTGGTTAGGCAACAAGGCGTCATTGCCACAATCTGGGACCGATTCATCAAATCATTCTCCGTGAGTTCGCGTCGGAAGGTGATCGGCAGAGATCACTATGGCAATGTCTATTATGAAGCCGACCCTCGCTACACTGCCAAAGCTGTGACACGTGGCTATGTGCCTGGCAGCAAGGAAACCTGGTCCCAGATACCCGCAGAATGGGAAGGTTTGTATGCAGATATGTAAATGGGGGGGGGGGTCTGGGGGCGGGCAACCCCCCTCCCAGATCTGAGACTCGGGACAAGCCCCCCTCAGATTTTGACCAAGCCCTTTTCAGCCCTTCTTGGGGCTGAAAAAATGTACCAGAAAACCCAAAATTGCCCTGGATTATACTAGAGTGTGAATTTCTTTGAGTTTTGCAGTGGTAGGCGTAGCCGCGGAAAAGTGTAGAAACCTGCCGCTTTTTTTACTTATACTTTATGTTTTTCCTGACTTATTTCAAGTTGACTGAGGATGTCCGTTTAGTCGATTATGATTTGTGGCGGAATGTTGCTATCGTGCCAAAATTGAAGGGAAATAACTTGTTGTTTTTCTTTAATCTCCCAAAGTGCATAAAAATTGTGCGCGCTCAAATTTTATACCTAATGTACAAAAAGTAAGTAGATCTTTTTGTACACTTTATTTTATCTAACCAAGACAGCTTGGGTAGTTTCAAAAAAATCTGGCCTCCGCGGTTAAAATAATTTGTAATTTACTATTATTGATTCTAGCATGGTTGCGTGGTCGTAGACGAGAACCACCGTCACAAGAGGTAACAGATCTGTGAGCTAAGAATAATAGTAATTTTAGTGTTTTTTCTAATCCATATTAACAGTTCGTAATTATTCAGCTTGACTTGAGTAGTATGAAAATGGGCGTTATGGGCCAGCCCGCAGCCGCAGCACTGCCACCCGCCCGCTGTTTAATAAGTAACACCGTGCAATCTTGTTTACTAGACAGACTGCAACGGCTGTCATTCGGGAAGTGACAAGTCATCAGATGTCAATCACATAAAGAAAACGAATGGATGTAAAGTTCAGGTATGTGTCAAATTAATGACACTCCTAGACAGAAAAATTATGCAAATTGTAATTAAAACTGCAAAACAATTTCAAATTAAGTCACACACCCAGACATGTTGGGTGTAAAACAGGGTTTTATTGACCCAAATTGAACCAAAAGTGGTCTGATGTTCAGGAGTGCCACCATTTTTGACACATTTTGACAGAAGATGGTGGCATACATGTAACGGGTTCAAAATTTTGGGGGGGCCTCTCCGGCCAAGTTTTGGGGACCCTCCCCCCCCCGCCTGATGGACCAAAAATACCCTAAATTTAGCAAAATTTCGCAAAAAATGCCATTTTTTAAAAATTTTGCCCAAATTTTGGGGACCTTCCCCCCCGGCCCCTCGATTTTGGGGGGGTCCCCCCCATCCCCGCCTCATACATGTATGGATGGTGGGATTTGCAGGCGAGCCCCACCATCTGCGAGACATCATGGCCTAGTTAGAGCAGTATTTAAACCCTTCCGAAAATTGAGTTTTCATCAGTTCTTCAAAATGTTTTGAAGTTGTTACAAAGTATGTCTTTACCTAATGCTCGTCTTACTAGAAACCCTCGTCCCCAGGCTTGATCCTCACTTCAGCTGGTTTAGAATACTAGTCAAGAAGGCCTGTGACGTTACGATGCAGACGAAACGGAAGAAAACTTTGGAGAAGATGCCGTTTCGGTAAGTTAATTTCAACATGTTACACTCAACTACGAGATTTGCGCAATTACGCTGTTGGTTACAGTGAAATTTTCAAACTTTTTTTTCAAACAAAAAGGATCTCATGTATATACTTCCACCCAGAATGATTAGTTCTCTGGGTATATTATTATCTTTGAGAGCTTTGGCAAAAAGTTGCCATCTAACTGCCGGGCTTTTAGTTGGTCGATATCGAATAAAATCATGTATCAGATTATGAATTCGAGATCCCTCAATCAGTTTACTTTCGTATTCAATTTCACCTTTTTGGGTATTTCGAAAATCTTGAATTTTTTGCACTTGACTGATGAGTTGTTTCCCTTCCTCTGTCAATGTTTTCGGTTATGACTCTACTGCGGGATCATCCGCCGACTTTTTTTATAGTATCTTCAATAAAACTGTTTCTATTGTTTGACTTTACTTTAAATTCTGATGGTTTGTTTTTTAATAATCGTCTTTTGCAGAGACGCACGGGGGAATCGGCGATGGGGGTGCCCGACCCTTGGCGGAAGGGGGGTGGTCCCTAGTTTTGGCTATTTTTCGGCGAAAACCGAAAATTTTTCGATTTTCAACTTATTTTTTGGGTACTTTTTTGGCCGCAGGCGAAAAATTTTGCGATTTTTCACTTTTTTACGCATTTTGGGTATCTTTTTCGGCCATCAGAGGTAGCGAAGTTCAAATGACTAAGTCACATAGTTATATACAAGCTTATATGGGTCTGGGGGCGGCAGCGTGAGTGTGATTTTTAGGCCGAGTTTAGTCAATTGGAGACGTGAAAATACACATTGCTAGAGAGGGGTAGTCATCTCCATTACAACTGGCAGTAATATAAGTTCTGTAATAGACTAACCGCTTCGTTAGTCTTGCGATTTTTTCTCAAAATTTGAACTTTTGGCCTAAGTTTGAACAATGAAAATTCTCCGGCTCCGGCACTTTTTTTGCCGGAGCCGGAGCCGGAGCCGGAGGCTCAAATCCGGCCGGAGCCGGAGCCGGAGCCGGAGCCTCCGGTCGATCGCTAATCAGAGGGGGGTGGGGGGTCGAGGGGGGGATGCCGGATGTCTGAGGGGGGGGGGAGGTGGATACCCCCCTACCCCCCCTAGGTGCATCTATAATCTTTTGCCGTTTTCTTGTCGAAAGAAAGCACATTTTGGTTCAGAGGGCACATTTTTTTGTGACGTTATAGATTATAAATTTTTTCTACAGCTTTTTCATGCTCAATGAAAAATTCTGGTCTTACTATTACAGATTAGTCCAATATTTACTTACTAGTTCACTAATTACACCTCCAACAATACCAAGTAAAGATGCAAGAAGTGCTGGTAAAAATTGTCTTTTTTTGCAAAATATCTTGTCGTTTACGCTTTAAAGATTTTTTTCTCAATTCGCGTAATACATTTTTACGTAATACAAGCTAGGCGTTGTTGATCCTCTGCTGAAATTGGTATATTTCCTGATACAACAAACTCTACACAGTCACAATTAAGAAGAAAAGTTATAAAACTGATTAATCAACCTACGTTTGACCACTGTTTCGAAGACTGTGTCATTGCTGTCATTACTCCGTCGTTCAGTTTCGGGCACCGACTCATAAGACTCGCTTCCAGACATCGGGACCAAAAATAGCAAAATCCAAAGCTGAAAGTAAAAGATAGTTGTATACATTACATGTAACAGCACCAAAATTTTGGGTACCCCTCCCCCCCTCTGGTGGGACCCCCCCTCCCCTGAGTCAACTCATTTTTGACCCCCCTCCCTCCCAAAAATGACGCAATTTTTACCTTTTTTTGACCAAAAAACACCGATTTTGACATTTTGTGGCCAAAATTTTGGTAAAAATCGCTTAAATTTCACGAAAAAATGCCGATTTTTGCAAATTTTGACCAAAATTTTACTCTTGCTGAGACCTTCCCCCCTCTTTTCTCCCTGGCGGGACCCCCCCTCCCTCCCCCGGGACCAAATTTTGGGGGGGGGTCTTCCCCCCCCCCCCATCCCCCCCCAAGTATGTATATGCATGTATATATATATATAAAATTATGAAACCGATATACGAAGAAAACAAGCATGCAATGTGCTAATAATGTTAAACTTAAATACAGTTAGTAGTGCATTGCGGTTTTCCTGGACCGTACACTGGATGATAGCCGACTCATCAGCAGGGCTATCACCAGGACATGCTTTTTATAGTTTTTATAAAAATAAAAATAGCTAAAATATCACAAAAAATGGTTTCGTCACACCGCCGTATCTCTAGGTGAATCAAGATATAGTATATACAAGTGAAACATACAAAAGAAGAAAAACAATCCTTAAATTATACTTTTCCATATATCTTCATATTTAACATTTCTAGCAATTTCTTTAAATTTTTGATGTTTATGACAAAATAAAAGGAAATGTTCTTTTAATTTCCTTTTACTGTAATTTTTAGTACTTAAAATTTTAACTAGACTTGAAGTTTTATTCACAAAGCTTTTTAATTCGGTGCAAATAGTTAAATATCTGAATAATTCATTTTTATAAATACTAAAAGCTACTCTGCTAGAAAAGTTACCATTCAAATTATTAAATTTGACTACTTTAAAATTAAATTTTTCTGTTTTATCATAAACTGAACAATTAAATTGATTATCTCACAAGTTGTGTTTATTAAATCAATATCTGCAGTGCTTTTAATTGCATTTCGTCGTTTCGCTTTACATTTGCGGCTTTACATGTACATCTCAAAACGGCTTGCCTTTTTTCTTATTATTGTAATCAATTTAGAATAAATATATCTTTTTGTTGTTTATTTAATTTATAAATTCCATTAAGTTCAGTTGGAAAGATATTTGTTCGAAGTGTAAAGTCTTCAGGGGTTTTCTGATCTAAATCAATCAACAATTAGCCATGTGGATTTGATGTGGCATGTTCATACGCTGCCATAGTTCCTTTGGTCTGGTTAGGAAGTATTTGCTTTGCAATATTGATTGGAGTTAGTTTATCCGCTGGATTTTTCATCAGCATAATGTATTGATTGACTATTTATTCTGCTAGCTCCTTTCAAAAAAACAAATTTTGGCTGATGTTGATCACGCTGCAAGACCATTGGTGGCAGCCCCTAGTGAACAATTGAACAAGCTTTGCTTCCTTGTTAACTTCATTCAAAGTACTCTATGTCTGGAAGTCCTTCGTGGAAATGTACATTGGCAATTTTTTCATGCATGAGTTCCCATTCTGACGATTTTGACTAAAGGTTGACGATTTCATTAAACGTGTTAAGCTGCTAACAGCAAAAGAATAACCTGCATTCAAAATACATTTACATATCCCCTAATGAGCTAACCAATTTATGTTTCACTAACACCACCACCTAGTTTCAGGCGGGAGCGACGACACCTTTTTATTTTTTTACTTTCGAGTTTTTACTATTTTTGGAAAATTAATCAAAAGCAAATTATCGATAGTAGATCCACGATGAGTTGCCTGCACCGATAATGGTCTGGAGAACCCGCATTACACATACTAAAATTAGATCAGGCAACTAACCGCACTTCTATACTACATACCTTTAACAGTCCCATCCTCTAACACATTTTCTAGGAAATTTACTTTTAACACCTAATTTCATTCTCTCAAGGTATTATAATCTGTTCTTCGAACCATACTATTATTCGAACCTATTGGGCACAAAATATCACTCAACCCTCCTCTGTTCTGAATAACGCCAAGATATTTCATCTGGTGAAGGATCAATAATTTGATCAGCAAATGCAACCACTTTTGCTACAAAAGTTGTTTTGCCTGCTTTGGTAGTAGCTGCAATTATGCATGTAAATGGATATTGTAGTTCTAAAAACGGGGTTGGTATAACATTCTAGTTTTGCAACTTGAATCCAGCTCGAACTTTGTACACATTTTGAAGTTTTATTGTGTTTTAAAGCTGTAGGCCTGGGTTTAAAGGCTAGAACTGACTCTGTTATAACTCGAACTAAAATTTTGCCTTTTGGTTTTTTGTTATTAAACTTCATACATTCTCAATAGAGTCTCACGAGTAATATACAATGGTCCAACTGTAGCAAACATTATTTGTTTATCATTTGCTAGGCAAAAATGAAGGTTATGTCGCTCAGCAGTATAAGGACACAACATATATATCTGTTGTTTCTAAAATTTTACCTTTTGAATCGATATTAAAACAGTCTGTCAAAAATGTTTGCATTTTTCTAAATTGCTTCAACGTAAAAACTATTTTAAGATGATCTTGTGCCAATGCAACCTCGCCACCAGGTAACCATTAGGTTGTTGGGGTAAATGCTTCTGAGGAAGTGTCGTTGCTATGAGATATGTTGTTTGCGTTTAAAAAACATTAATATATATTGACGCTTACTAGCACCAATACTAGTAGTTGGACAACATTATAATACAATACGATGCTAAATCGACTGTATATTCGCTTAGTTTTTCTATCCTTAGTCGCTTGGTTCGCTTAGTCTATCCTCAACAAGGCTCTCAAAAGTCTCCATCTCGGTTAGAATATAACTTTGGTTTAGTTTCACTTACCTTTTTTTATGGGTTCATAGAAGATGCCCATCAAGTGTCACTCTATCGTATTTTCCTGACTGTTTAATACCCGTCATGAAAAAATATAATTGCTGGTGACCTTTTAGGGAGGGTTTAGCTCCATGATAAACTGTTGTGTGAAATAGGTAAGCATACTGGATAATAATGTGGATAATATAGATAAATATAATAATAAATATGAGTATAATGAAAATAGTATAATAAGAATTGATAAGAATAATGTTACACAGGATAAGCAGAAATAGCAAATTCTTCTTTTTCATGATATACTACCTAAAAATATACAAAAACTATTTAGTTATAAAATTTTTTGCATTTATCGTTTACACTTTTCGTTACTTCTGGAATTATTACAGATTATTAAAACAAATATTAAAACTATATGACAATTGACAACTGAATAAGTGGTAAAACTTACTCGAATTTTATAGCTTTCACGCTTGTCGATAGTTTCCCCAATGATGTTTGAAAAATTCCACCTCTCTGTTTGCTCGTCGATCATCAAGCTCGTCAACTTCGTCATCAGGCTCTTTAATACATTGTTTAATAAAAAGCATAATGCCCATATTTCCACATTTGAATTTTGTCTGCTCTGGCTTGAGAAGACTTGGCGTGTTTTACAAAAACATGAGGGGACACAAAAACCATTTTAACAAATTAACAGGGGCACGGAATTCACTAACGTAACGAATGAAGATATACTGACGCCAAAGTGAGAATGTATCTGATTTTATACCATTTTTTTTGACCTTGAAAATAACCGGTAGGTGACGCAATTTTTGGCAAACATTATTTGAGTCAAGGACTAAGGAAACACCATTTTTTGCATGGAGAATCTATTCGTGCATGAAGGAATGGTATACATAGTTGAAGATGCTCTAAATTAAAACAAGTGTATTAGATTTGGGATGTTTACGTGATCTTTCAGGAATTTTGTCAATTGTAGTTCCTTTGAATTGTTGATCTTAAATTTACTGCAAGCTTAAACCGGATTGAACTAGCAATGGTATCATTTGCAGTCAAAAGTAAATGACGTGTCACATGGTGACTATTGAATCAGACCCATAAAATAACTTTAACCAGTATGTACTGGTTCTCGCCGTGAGTCAGCCTCATCAAGTAACTTAAAAAACTTTGGCTTTTGACAATCAAAACTGGTTTTATCTGGAATGTAAAATGACATGACTTATTATTAACCAATCAGAGTTGAGATGAGTAGGCGATTTTTGTTGTATTGTATTGGATTGTATTTGACTAAGGCAAAAATAATAATGACAAAGATAACAGACAACATTGTATATAAGAGGTGGATTTTTCAGTTTAGTTCTTTTTTACTTTCAAGCATGATTACTTTCACTTGTTCTCTCTGTGGTACTGGTTTCACCTGAAACGACAGCCTAACCCGTCATATGAAAAAACAACATGAAGATCATGATTCAAATGTCACTCACCAACAAGAGCATGGTCCAAGCTGGCAATCTGTTTCAACACCAACGGACGGAGAAACCAGCATAATCTATAGTGTGGAAAGTCTTTCCAGTGTAAGGCAAACTTGGGTAATCATATACAGAAGCTCATGATGATGTGAAAAACACAATTGCAGCATTTGTGGAAAATTATGTGTCAGAATTAATGACAGAAACAGACACTTGCTACTGCATCAAAGAAAACGTCCTGTTTCCAAACTGTTGCCCAAAATTAGGAATATAAAAAGTCAAAACAACGACCAAAATACACCGAAACATCTCTCGGTAATGATTTGCGCGTAATTACTATCAGTCCGGTAACAATAGAAGCTATTGTTGACCCAAAGATTTTTCTAAAATATCAAATCCCGAACCTGAAAGAAGCGGTTGATTCAACTTTGGAAGAACAAACTGGAGTTCAAATTATGGATGACTCTTCAAATTTCTTTTGAAAAAGCAACAAACCCTTCTGAAACAATAGCTACACATTTCAACGCGCAAACCAGAATTTTATTGCGGGGATCTGATACGAGTGAAGAAATTAAAGCTGCGTTTCCTGAAATACTCACAAATATGGGACTTTGTGCAGCGAGGTTCAGGATAGGTTTTTTAAAAAATTGGACATTTCAATGTACATCTGACGCATTTTCAACCTTTGAAAGGAAATTTTTATATCCCTCTTCCTGCTTTTCTTCGTGAAAAAAGCTTTGGTTATTGTTCAAAATGAAGATAATGAATGCTTTAAATGGAGTATACTTGCTGCCCTACATTCAACGATACAACATGGTGAACGTGTTAACAACTATTTTGCATTTGCTAATGAACTCGATTTGAATGGAATTTGATTTCTTGTAACACTAAGTGATGTGTCTCAATTTGAAACACTGAATCAGCTGGCTGTAAACGTCTATAGTTTAGAACAGAACAAATTGTATCCATTATTGATTTCAAAACGGAACCATTGGCGAAATGTTGATTTGTTATTAATAACGATCGGCTCAAAACGGCATTATTGTTGGATTATAAATTTGGAGAGATTGTTATCTGATCAGCTTGGTGGACATAGAACCAAATACTTTTGTCCACGTTGTCTTTTTCCTCAGTATAGTGGAAGTGTTAAAATTCAACACCTGGAAATATGTCAAAGCAATATTTCAACGAGAGTGGAAATGAAGATTTTTTAAAGTTGAACAATAGTCACAAAATGCAACGTGTCCCTTATGTTCTCTATGCTGACTTTGAATTCCTAACGGAACAAGTTCACGGATGTGTCCCGGCTAATGGCTCATTGTTGTATATTATATCATGGTTAAAAAGTTTTTTAATCTAAAATACTTCTAACCCTTAATTCATTGAAAGACTATATACGTATAAAAATGAAAAATTGAACCAACCTGATTAAAAAAAGAATACTTTTGTGGGCATGTAGAGGAATGTGTTGAATTCCCGTCTACACCAACTGCAGGAAGTACTGCCCGGCCATTCGTTGCGCACTACATGCAGAAGAACACAGTCAAGCAATGTCTTAACTGCGTTCTGCAGTGCTGGGTGCATCCGACTACCAGTGCAGACACAGTATGTGGCCCACTCCGCTTGTTCTGCAGCCTCCTCTTCCGCCTCTTCCTCCTCGTGCTCCTCTGCTTCTGCCATTTCCTCCCACTCTTCCCAATCAGTCACACCCCACTGTTTCTCAGCCGTTTCTTCCATTTCTGCATCTTCAACACCGCAGTGTTCTCAGACCCCACCTCCAAATCCTCCTCCGACTCGTCTTCATCGCCTTCAACTCCCCAGTGTTCTCCCACCTCGACTTCTAATTACACTATAGCCTCCGCTTCAGCGGCCCATCTTCTGACATCTCCTGTTGAATCCACCACTGCGCGTCCTCCTCCTCAGATGGTTCTGGCGACGACGGAGGAGATGTCAAATCGTTAACGTCATAAGGATCGAATGCAGGCGCTGGAGATGAGGGCAACGCTGAAGATGACGGGGACGGTGCAGATGAGAGGGGCGTTGAAGATGAGAGAGGCGCTGGAGATGAAGGGGGTGTCACAAGGTCGATGAGCACCACGGGCAGCATGTTGAATTGTTGGATGAGCAGTTGTCAGCAGCGGCAAAGAAATGAGCAGTAAAGAAACTGATGAAACTTTGAACTTTTGTCGGGTTTATATAGTTCTCAATCTAGGTCAGATCCTGTACCAATCTAGGTCAATTTGTGTTGGAAAATTGTGGTATGGCTTGGCGCGCCTTTGAATCGAACCATAGTCTATCCAATTTTTTTATCAAAAATTGTGGCATGATGCGACGCTCCAAAAAATGACACCACTTTTAGTTAAATTTGTGTTAATTAAACCCTGTTTTACAACTAATTTTATTCTATCAGGGTATGTGACTTAATTTGAAATTGTTTTTAGGTTATAAATGCATTTTACATAATTCTTTTTAGTCTGGAGTGTCAATAATTTGACACAAACCTGTACTTTAATCAGATGTCAATCAATGTCGGTAAATCTAGTCTATTTTTCTGTCAGAAACAAGTTTCGTTCTATTTTAAAATTACACGTAATCATATCAAATGAATGTGTAGCAATTAATCATAAATCGTCTAGCGATTGTTCTTTTCGCAAATGGTACGTAATACACAGTAAAATCTAGTTACATTACAATAGTAGGAAGTAGACAAGTTTTATCAGAAAGAGTGTCATGTATACATACTTTAAAACTCCCGATTGACAGACGTTCCACTCTGTCTGGTAAACAAGTTTTTACAGTTTCTTATTAGGCAACGGGCTGGTGGGAGTGCTGCGGCTGGGGGCGGGCCCAGAACGACCATTTTCATACTACTGACTTGTAGTTAATAATGATGTTACTAAACATGATAGTCTGAATTTAATGAGCAAATTTAATTAACTGAGTTTTGACATTTTGGACGCAATTGAGAGCAATTAGAATGCGGTTTGCATTGTTATTTACTGTCCAATAATATCACAATTCACAACCCTAAACGCTTTAGCAAAATTCACTTTCCCAGCCTTTCAAAATAGAATGATGTTAGAATGATTTCGCAACAATTCAGAAGATATTTAACTGATGTTATTTATATTTGATCTGATATTTTTAACACACTAACACAAACGTCTAATTTTTTACACAAATTTTAAATTTACTTGGTTTTGTAATTTAATCCTATCTGTTAATTGGGTAGATGTCGCGTGTAAGCGCGTACAGGACACAGGATTTTACCCCCCCCCCTCCCCTAAAGCTTGTTTCACACGATGGGGAAAACGCGTGGGCTGCCCCTTGGGGCACCCCATGGGGTGCCACATGTTGCCACATGACGCCCCATGTGGTGCCACATGGGGCATCGTGTGGCACTGTGTGACACCCCGTGGGGTGCCCCATGGGGCACCATGTGGCACGGTGTGACACCCCATGGGGTGCCCCATGGGGCGTCATGTAGCACCATGTGGCATCGTGAGACACCCCATAGGGCGCCTCACGTGGGGAAAATTAGAATCGTTCGCCGCGCGTTTTTCCATGGGGCACCACATGCGACAGCCAATTAGTAAGCACTGTTGATGATCAGGTGACTTTATACTTAATGGTTGAAGGACGATTTAAGTACTTAAACTCAATCATTTGAGCTAATTTTTTCACTTTTGATTAGTCTATCACGCCTTTTAAGATCATGTGAGTAGTATAGGGTACCCATTTCGCCCCCGGTTTGGTACCGGTACCGGCCCTGCAGGGCCGGCCCTGATTTTCGGTACCGAATGGATTAAGGGAGATTAATCCGGCCCTGATTTTCGGTACCGAAAGGATTAAGGGAGATTAATCCGGCCCTGATTTTCGGTATCGAATGGATTAAGGGAGATTAATCCGGCCCTGATTTTCGGTACCGAATGGATTAAGGGAGATTACTCCGGCCCTGATTTTCGGTACCGGAAGGATTAAGGGAGATTAATCCGGCCCTGATTTTCGGTACCGAAAGGATTAAGGGAGATTAATCCGGCCCTGATTTTCGGTACCGAAAGGATTAAGGGAGATTAATCCGGCCCTGATTTTCGGTACCGAAAGGATTAAGGGAGATTAATCCGGCCCTGATTTTCGGTACCGAATGGATTAAGGGAGATTAATCCGGCCCTGATTTTCGGTACCGAAAGGATTAAGGGAGATTAATCCGGCCCTGATTTTCGGTACCGAAAGGATTAAGGGAGATTAATCATGTCTTAAAATTTGTACAAAATGCTAGCCCTAAGTTTCAGTACTTAAGTTTGACTACATGTAATGTTTTCTTGTATACGTACTGCTACAAAACTTCCTCGGAATTTTTACATGAATGCTGTGTTAAAACGCCTACTCTTACTGTATATAAAAGTTGCTGTGGTTGCGGCGTTCAAACACATATCTTTACTGCAAGTATATATATATATATATATATATATATATATATATATTTCATGTGGTTGCGGCGTTCAAACGCCTATCTTTACTACTTATGCGGATATATGAAAATTTCCTACGATGGAAATTTTCATGTGATTGCGGCGTTCAAACGCCTAGCTTTACTACTTATACATGTTGAAAATTTATATATATATATATATATATATATATATATATATATATATATATATATATATATATATATATATATATATATATATATATATATATATATATATATATATATATATATATATATATATATATATATATATATATATAAAATAATATATATATGCTGCCGACGTTAAAATACCCATTTCTACGGTTCTTATGTTTTCTTTTTCGTCTAGTTCTTATAATTTTTTTTGCCGTATCTTTTTTGTCCTATATGTGTCATGTTACAGTATAGTTATAGTGGTGATTTAGTTTTGTATAGTAGCAGTAATTATTCTGCACGCTACTTTATTTTCGCTCATTTGTTGGTATTTTATTAATCGATTTTGAGGGTATTTTAGATTTAATTCATTTCAGACTTGATTTTGTTTGTTGTTTTTCTTTTTAGTGTGTTTCAGATTGCTTCCTGCATATTACTGCATTAATTAATTAATTGATCAACAATTTTTCCGTGTCTTCATGACATTTCCGAATTTTTAGGTATGTTTTAATTAATTTATGTGTGATTTGTCGTTTATTCTTCATTTTATTCGATGCAGAGTTTTTGATTCTGATTAGAGTTCGAAATCTTGTGATTCATTACTTTGAAAGTTTGACAGCAACGGGATTCTTTTATATTACTGACTAGTAAGGTTCTTAGAAGTACGTAGAAAAAAGGTTGTATGGTTATATAGACAAATTATTGTATCATTGTATTTTGTTTGTATCAAGAGTTCGTAGTGACAGAAATTTTAGTACCGCGAGTACCCGCGTCCACAAAAATTTTTGGACCCGCAGTCAGGCAAGCCTCGTAATATAACCTCCAGTGTTCTGGAACAAACCTTCAGTTTATGAGATAAAAAATATGCTTACATACGTATGCAAATTAGGTGAAAATTTTGAAGGTTTTCATATTTGGACATGTAGGGTATCAAATTAAAGCTTATGATCAGAGGAGTTGTTTTTAATATTAATTTCTGCTTTATGATGAATGCTGAGCAAGCTAATCGATCTTTAAGGCATACGCAAATTAGGTGAAAATTTGAAACTTTTCAAATTTGTTCATGTAGGGTATCAAATTAAAGTTTGTGATCAAGGCAGTTGTTTTCAATAATGATTTAAGCTAAATGATGAATGCTGAGCAAGCTAATCGATCTTTAAGGCATACGCAAATTAGGTGAAAATTTGAAACTTTTCAAATTTGTTCATGTAGGGTATCAAATTAAAGTTTGTGATCAAGGCAGTTGTTTTCAATAATGATTTAAGCTAAATGATGAATACTGATCAAGCTGATCGATCTTTAAGATACGTATGCAAATTAAGTGTAATTTTTGTGAAAGTTTTCATATTTGGACATGTAGGATATCAAATTAAAGCTTGTGATCAGAGGAGTTGTTTTCAATAATGATTTAAGCTAAATGATGAATACTGATCAAGCTGATCGATCTTTAAGATACGTATGCAAATTAAGTGTAATTTTTGTGAAAGTTTTCATATTTGGACATGTAGGATATCAAATTAAAGCTTGTGATCAGAGGAGTTCTTTGCAATAAATATTTCTGTGATATTATCAATGCTGATCGATCTTTAATACAGATGCAAATTAGGTGCAACTTTTGAAACTCTTCAAGTTTTGATTTCTTCTTGTTTGATAACACATACGTATAGATTTGTAGCTTCATGGTTTGTTGTTTCTGTGGTGTATCGTAGCACTACTACATGTGTCTTTAGGAGCGAAATACAGAACTTACTTATATTTGAATAGCTATTTCAGTAGGAATGGATATTGTTTTGTGTTTACGTACATACGTATTTCAAACTTTCTAGATTCCTTATTTGTGTGATCAGTAGGTTATCATATAAGCATAAACTGATGCCAAGATTCTTACAGTAATATTTGAAGGTTAGGTATTAGCTCAAAATTAATGTAGGGTTTATTGATAGGTTGAGTTTCGGATGTTAAGTCAAGGTAAATGTCGAGTCGTAGTAATCTCTAATATAGTTATCTTTAGGTCACAACTATCTTAAGCTAGTGCCCAAAACTCTTTAGTTAATGCTTTTGTTGTAGTATGGATCTCGACAGTGCTTTGGGTTGTGCCCCCCTCGATGTGATTCAAACAGCTCGTGACTATGTAGCAACTAATGACTACTCAAATTGGGACGAGGTCGTTGCAGACATTATAAACGTTCAGATAAATTGTAAAACTTCCTTTCCATCCGCCACCGCTATGACGACCGACCGCACTTGTCTTGACTTGAAATTTTTGGATGCTGTATCGATGAGATCGGACTTTGACAGCTGCAGTATTTACAAAGTGTCGATCCCACAACATTTGCAAAAGCCGATGACTTACACCAATACACCCCTCAAAACGGACTGGTCGCACACGACTGTTGATGACAGATGTGGACAGGACAGTATTTCTCGAATTCTTATTCGTCATCAGATTACTGCGCCTGACTCCTCGACTTCATCCATAGCCGAATTTTCTACGTTCCAGGCCTCTTATCAGCTGGACACTATTTGGGACAATTTAAGTGGTCGACATAGGTACGGATTTACGGAAAATAGTTTCCTTTCTGCTGATCATCCATATGTAGACTTTAGTGTTATGTCGAAGCAATTGGGGGGTACAAAGACAACGGCAGGTATTCTTACACCGTTTACTTATGTTGCGTTACCTGGCACAGGCACCCCCCTACATACTGAAGATTTTCATTTATTGTCCGTGAATGCGTGCTACGCTGGAACAAAGGTGTGGGTTGGTGTCCCCCGAAGTGAAATGGGCAAACTTTTGGTGATCTTAAGGGCTTTGTATCCCGCCGAATGTCCTATCACCCTTCTTAGAAGGAAAAGCATATTTTTACACCCTGAATTGCTAAGGGCGTTGGGTCTGAAAATTGATTTTGCTGTTCAGCGCGCCGGTGACGTCATCATAACTCCGTCGTTCACTTGTCACCAGGTAGCCAACTTGGACTTTGGAGTTGCAGAGGCGATGAACTTTGTTTCCAGACAATATTTGCTGGATAGAATTAGCCTAGCTTCGCTGCATATAAACTGCGCTCGCAAGCAACATCATAGCGCTCGCAGAGGGGAATCAAAACTGACTTTTCCTCATCAATTAACGCGAAAAGCTACAAAAGCGCTTGAATCCCACACTGCAGAAACAGATGCGCATGAAGCTTCTAAGAAGCGATACGCCTGTGATGTTGACGCTTGCTCAGCTAGCTACACACGCAGCAATGACTTGAGAAGACACGTCGAGCGCGCACACAGCAGCGGTGGAGTATATTCATGTGATGAGTGCGGCAATACATTCCCTTATGAAGTGAGCCTGAAAGCACACAAGGAGACCCATATATTGTATGCTTGTGAGGAGTGCGGCGACGTGTTTGACGCCAGGAATAAGCTTTGGGCGCATCGTCTGAGTCAGCATACAGCGTGCCCACTCGATGACGACAGAACATTGGCACACAGCTGCAGGGTTAAGGGGCATCATCGCAAGAGGAGTTATCACTTATAAAGGTTAACATTTTGGTGTAGCTAACACTAACACTACTGTAGCATGTTAGTATTTTGGTGACTGGATGCAGACTGGGTAGGTCACTGCAGCATGTTAGCATTTGGGTACAGGAAGCAGATTCGTTGTCTTCATATGGTTCTGTAGGTGTCTGAGTAATACTTTCGGACAATGTTAAGTCACGACAAAGAGGCAACTGGTATGTTTTGATAACCGCTTTGTTAGGTAAATAGTTTTAATAATGTATCACTTATTTTTCTTTCACAAAAATTTACTTTAACCTTTCTTAAGTAAGTCGTTTAAATAATGTGGTGCTATCAAACGACAATGGTGGGTAACGACTACAATTGCCTGTCGTTAGTGTAAAGAAATATTCAGTTATCTATGTCAGTGATTGTTGAATGCAAATGATAATCTTAGTTCAGTGTACATGTTTTAATAAAACTATGACTTTACAGACATTAAATATCCATTAAATATAACGTTTACGCATACGAATACTGACCATGTACATACGTTGGATATAACGAAACTCTGTAAAACAAACGATTTTAAGAAAAGTTCAATACATATTCATAAGAGAAAGAAGAGAAGAAGATAGATTCGTAGAGAAAGCACATCATATACATATATTGAAATACACAATGAGAAAATTTAATTCATGTTGATAACATGAGTATATTTTCCGAACCTTTTCAATATACTAAGAAACAGGTACCCATACTTTCTACCAATTTTAGTTTTAAATATATGGAACACCATATACCAGCCCAAATATCGTCTTAAACGTAACCGAAAATTAGGCTATTAATTATTAATGATTAATTTATTTTTCGTTCGTTTTACCTTAATACTATAATTATCGTGCTAGTTCTTTGTACATATATATATCCAAAAAAAAGTATAAAATTTATAATAGACCGTTATTTGCTTGGAAAAAAGGTGATTAGGCGTGCGGGTTGATCCGGTGCTATTTCTATCACCGCGCGACACATCCTCTTATCGTTTTCCTTTCTCACGCGGTACTTACAACCACGGTCTTCAAATATTTCATCGTCTGGAAATGAGGCTGGTACACTAATGTTTTGATACCTCCCACGACGAATGACGCTCCATCCACGGGGTTCAATTTGGTCGTAGTATCGACCAATATCAATGAATGGACAGTCAACCGTAATACGCGCCACTTTGACACTTACGCCATTGTCCATGATCGTAAATGGACAAAAATCAAATTCAACGCTGGATGGACGAACATTGTGCACGTTTCCGACATTACCAACGAATTTTTGCGCCAGTCGTAAATAGTCATCGTCCGTTTGTGGATTTGACGAATATTTGTATGCATGTTTGACACGATGCACAGTCAAGCTATTCTCATTGCCAAATTGGGTCCAAAATATTGGTGTGATACCAAAAAATACGTCGGTTGCCTTCTGAATCAGTCCTTGTTTCACCGTCGAGTTTAAAAATTCGCTTTTGCGTATCAATTTTGCAGATAGCTCGTCCATTTTCAAAAATTACAGAAAACAAGTTACAATTAAAAAGTTAAGATAAATAAAAGATAAACATTAACAGTAAAGAACAGAAAATACGAAATGACGCGAGTGTAACTTTTTTTATTTTTATAGGGGAGGAATTGCGCCAGAATTGACCCGAATATAATAGTTGAGACCTTTATTTAGGTTTTGCGCCTAAATTGACCCCAAACATAATTTTATGAAACTTCTATGTAAGTTTTGGTACCTAAATTGACCCGAATATATTTACTAACACCAACCATATAGTCAAACAACACTCATTTGTGGAAGATAATGCATGTAAGCTCAACATTAGTCATGTTAAGATGCACTCATAATTGCGGTAGCGTTCTATAGTTTTCTTATTTTACGATATGATTCACCCCCTTTACTTTGGTGACTTGACTAAAATTCTGTTAAACTACTTTACGTTATTTTCGCTTAAGTATTCAGTACACGTTTGGTTACGACAACAAACATAAATGTAAGGATTTATTTTGTTGCAGAAATAACTTTTTAATTACAGTTGATACATAAACACCAGCATAATTTTTTTTGTTTTAAGGAGATCATACACACACACACACACACACACACACACACACACACACACAAATACAAATACAAGCATAGCCTATTAAAA
The DNA here is from genome assembly GCA_030248245.1 of Trissonchulus sp. WLG1_4. Classification (NCBI taxonomy): domain Eukaryota; kingdom Metazoa; phylum Nematoda; class Enoplea; order Enoplida; family Ironidae; genus Trissonchulus; species Trissonchulus sp. WLG1_4. The sequence continues at coordinate 5,947 of JASANF010001656.1, read as the reverse complement.
TACTTTCCTTGTTGTCACTAAGTAGCGCCATAAGTTGAATTAAATCGATGAGCAAAGCAGAAATGTATTGGTCGGTGGTTGTTTATATATGAATATAGCAAAAAAACGTGATTATTAGGTTGGTTGGTGATTGCAAAAACACACAAAACCGAGCTTAATAATTACAATGAAGATGAAAGTCGTAAATCTAATAAGCTTATAATAAAATCATGCGTTCAATAATTCTAAAGTAATCCTTCAAAATAGTGATATTTGGACCCATCCTAAGGTCAAATGCACGAGTGTTTGTAATTAAACTCGTCCTATGAGACCCCAGTTTGTTTGCCCTGAAGAGGACAGTTGAGATATAGGTCAAAGAGTGCCCGCCACCAATTCCACCTCCTCCTCCTCCTCCTCCTCCTCCTCCTCCTCCACATCCACCACCACCACCTCCTCCTCCTCCTCCACCTCCTTCCCCTTTTTCACCTTCTTAACACGGCGCCATCCACCTCTGGCAGATGTCCGGGTAGGTGGTTTTTTTGTCTCCACCTACCTTCGCGCCACACTCTCACCACCCTCACCCATCTTGTCTCTTCTCCCGTTGCGCCGTACACCCCCACAACCTCCGCAAACTCCTTTAATAAATATTGTTTCTTCCACCTCCTTCCACCGCTGTCCACCTCCCACTCCTCACTGCGCCTGTCAGGACACTCCACCGTAGCCTTCACCCATTCCGCCACGTCACTTTCCGTCCCCAAAAACCGTGACTTTCCCCTGGGCACTCCTTGACCGAAATGATTATTCTTAGCGTGTTGTAGCATTACTATACTGACTAGCAACTTCTCAAAAAAAATATGCTAACTGTGACTTGTATGCGTATTTATACCAAAGTCACACCTGTAATCTTGAAAGTTTCTCTTTACTACAAGGGGGTGCATTATAAATTGACACTTCATTAATATCATTACTGAACTGGTGAAATGAGTTTCGTTTTGCAATGTGTACATGTGTGCACCCCTTTCTTAATACTGTATCGACTTTGTCTTAACCCCCAAAGGGTCGACAGGTGATTATTGCGGTGATTAAGTTTTTTTATTGTCGTTAAAGACCGTTAAAACAATAACTTAGCTACAAAATTTAAAAATTTGAAATACCAACGCATATCAAAAATGGTTTCGTCTTTGCCTAATACATTAAGAATTACATAGACACTACGATTTTATTCATATTCTTTATTAATGTAAACAATTATGCACACAATTCAATACACATTCAGGAAAACTCCATTCTTTACAGACAGTATTATCAAGCCAATATAGTACACGAACAGTTCTACATTCACAAAAATTTACAAGTTCTTTTCTGACATCATCCATAAGTTCTTGAATTGAAAGAAAAGATTTCCCACTGTCACAAATAACGTTTCCTGTCTTGGCCATCAGTTTGTAGGTATAGCATATGGTTGGGGTGACGTCATCAGAAATAAGCCGTAAAAGTTCCAGTTGACCCGTAATTTCCAGGCATTTGCAGAAAGCCATAATAAATTCATCGCCACCTCGTTGAACCATTGCAATTAGCTCGAGGTTGGCATTGTACGCTAGCAAAGCCCGAAGTTTTTGTCCTTGATATTGGCGTAATATTCCCCACTCCAACAGCAATGGTAGAACTTTTGTCAGGTTAAGTTCTGACGCAAAAGTGCACAAATATTGTGCCAAACGAGCGTTAGAGCCGCCGCTCGCCATGGTAGAATGTAGTACAAATGATAAGTATACGTAAGCCACTCCTATTTATACCCAAATTTAACTTATTGACCAGAAATAACTAGCCGTAACCGGAAATGCCTAGTTTTTTTGCTAAATTTTCTTAAAAATATTTGCTTTGTTTTATATTGCAACTATTGACTTGTACTACCATTTATACAACAGATTTACAATTCATTGAGATCATATACAGACATCACAGGTTCCCAATCCATAGACTCGACAGTATTTGACAAGTTTTCAGAATAATATATGTCCAGTTTCTTTTTAATGTTTTTCCAGTCTTCTTCGTTAAAATTTACAGGCACAATCGCAATTTCACCAGTTCTTGGCGCGTAAATTGCCAAATGAGCGCTTTTCAGTCCAGCAATAGCAAGTTGACCAAGAATTTGTACATAATATCGATGAGACTTTTTTAGTGTCAATTCTCCATTACGTAGTGTACAATAAAATGAGGATCCTCGGTCCACAATTATTTCCTTTATGCTTCGTGGTCGATCATTCGTATCGTAAAGACATTTGACTTCAATGATCCAGGGTGTCGTCGTGGGTTTATCAATATCGAACACAATTCCGTCAGGTGATGCGCCAAGGTACGGTGCCCAAATTGGTACGCAGAGTCCTGTTTCGCGAATTATAACGTCGATTCCGTAATATTGACGTATCGCATTAATGTACGCCAGTTTAGCGTTGGGTTCTTCTTTAATTCCAACCATGCAAGCTTCAGGTTGATTAGATTTCGTCTTGACATTAGGTGAAATTCCGTTCGCAATTTGACCAAACGTAGACGCGGTAATTCGTCCTTCTCGTTGTCGCCACCATTCAGGATTAGACCGTTGTCCAAGCGTACTTGTAGCAATAGATTTAATAATATGAGCAGCCATCGTTATCTGAAATTCAAAATTACTGTTAAGGTAAGAAGTTAAAACAGCCCTCTGAGTTCCTCCTCCGCGGCTTGGGACGCGGCATCGGCCCATTACTGTTTTTTTAATTATACATTATTACTATATTATTATTATACATTATGTACATTCAATTGCCTTGCATTATGTGTAGCTATTAAATTCAGAACGTATTTGCATCAAGCTTTGGCCAAGAATATTTTTTCCCTGCCAGTTACACATTTCCTCGACGCCATCTTCTTGAATATCCATTCCGATACCGTAGAACGAATCGAAACGTGATGCCTCTGCTAAAACTGTCGAACCGGTTTCAAGCAGTTTCTGTTTAGCCTCAAGGTTTTGGCGAAACTTTTCTCGCAACGCGGTCATCATTACTTCAGGTGCGTATTTTCGCCAGACAGCTTTATCATAGCCGGGTATATGTTTCGCCAGCTCTTTACACTGTCTGGGTGACCAACACCGAAGAATCTGATCGTAAATCTCGCGTGCACCAAAAAATAACGCCTTTTCTGCCTGATAGTATTGCTCGACAGTCAAGTATCTTATACCGTTCAAGACAAACGGGCATCGATTAAAATTTGAAAAAACAGATCTTCCAGTATGAAACAATAAAATTTTGCCAGCGTCCGTAAAAACCGACCGCTCGTAGCAAGCCATTTTGACAGACTGATCAAAAATTACATTTTCACGGCTTTATATAGCTTCAGAGCACGTGACTCGTAGCTTCAGATCACGTGACTATCTCAAATAATTAATGTGTATTTCAATGTACTTATGTGCAAATACGTTCTCCAAATCGAATTCGCTTAGTTTTCTTACTAAAAGTGGTCCAGTAATGCAATCTTGTATAAAATTCAATTTATTTTCTTTATTTACCAAAATAAGTAATTGAACTGGTCCCTTTTTATTAACTGAAAGCATTAAATCATCAAACACATCAAACAAATACAAAATTTTTACATTCCATGTTTGTACTGTTTTTGGCGGAAACAAACCGACCATAACGCGCAGTCTGTCTGCATCCAAATTTTCCCATCTAACTCTGTACCCGGTACTCGGTACCCACTTTTCTGGGTGAACCCCTGTGTAATTATCAAAACATAATAAATTTTGGGTGTTTTTGCGGTATGACAATTTGACACAAATTATTGTTGTCAATGACAACATAGTTAATGTTACCGCGAAACAAACTAGCTTCTCCATTTTAATGTTTGATCTTACAATGAATAAATATTACACGAAAAAATTTACCTCCAACAAGCATATTAGCCCAACCGCCTGCGTTAAAAGCAGATGCTTGAGACAAGTCCGTTTGTATAGAATGAAATTCTTCGTCTTCAAATATGAAACTTATACTGTCGTCAGCGTCAATTTGTGACAATAAATCACTTAAAAAATTTGTCAATTCTTGCACAGTGATAGTTCCTGTGTTTTTTCTCAAATTGTAAACTTTTAGAGTAGTCTCGCTACACTTGACGCGTGCCTTGTATCCCTTTGTTACGACCAAGTTAGCCATTTTGAGCTTTGCTCTTGCGTATAATCCTTTTTATTAACTTTTGTTCTACCAATTGCGGTTTTTGGTACTCCTAAATCTTTTAAAAGGTTGAAAAATCTAGGTGCGTCTAAAGGTCTTGGTACTTTTACATAGTCTGGTGAAACAAAGTATTTAACTAAATCAAGAAGGTGTGACCCCTTATCACCATTTTCGTACTGTATTCGTTGCTGAGCGTCAAGTTTAACATGTCCTTCCAAGTAATGTAATAACACTCGTGCTTTACTTTTATAATTTTTTGGTAGCAAGTCTGCAAGCTGTTGTAGTGTTTGCTCTTGCTGATTATTTCCTTGTACAACAGTGTACTGAGTATTGTGCTTATATGCGCTTTCACTTCTTGGTTCTTGCTGTATTAATTTTTTATAAACAGATTCAGGTATCACAATCATTCGTTCCGCCATCTACACAATGTTTTGCAAAAACTTAAGCGCAGGCTCTAGTAAGTGACTTAATACCCTAAGATTACGTCTAAGCAGTGCCAGTTTTTTAGTTTCGCTAAATTTTTTATTAGCTAAAGTTTCTATTAGTTTTTTGTGACGACGTAGTTTGTTTTTTTGTGTTGAGGTGAGAGGTATGCGTCCTTTAACTAAATTCAAAGCAATCTCAGAAACAGCTTTCACCAATTGCTTTCCTGTTGCTCTAAAAATTGCTGCGACAACTTTGGGGGGTGACTTTGCCAATACTTGTAACAGATAAACGTTGCGACGAATACTAGAAGACATTTTAGCGCGGCATGTAAATATACAATTGTTCAGAAGGAAATATCCCTTCTTTTAGTCTAAATCGAGAATCCGTTGTAGGTTTCAGATCAATAAACAAGTAGCCGAAAGGTTTTTTAGTTGATTGCGCGAATGCTGAAGGTAAATACTTTGGTTTGTCAGGAAACATTTGCTGACCAAGTCTACTTATTAACTGTGCATCCCTAGGATTAGGAAAAAGCACCATATAATGAGCATTTCGCGTAATGGTTCTCAAATACTTTGAGTTATGGTATAGATTCTGCAGTAGTAAAATAACAGAACAGTTTGCGTGACGGTACTTTGTGAATAATGCCGGTAAACGCTTATCGTTTTCCATATCTAGCATAAGATCGTCCAAAACAATAAGTGTGTTTTCTCCAGATTTCGCTAAATCTAATAGTTCATCCGGTATTCCTTGTATAAGTTCTAATTTTTCGATGTTTAATAAATTTTTGTACGCATCTTGAAACATTGAGTAAAGATACAAAATTTTGTCGAAAGGTTTACTATGTAAGTCTTTTTGGTGTTTAATCAGGTTTGATACAAAAACAGTTTTACCGCAACCAGTCACACCAGATATAACCATTGTATAGGGTGTCATCAACATAGCCATTGTTATTTATTTACCTACTTACTCACCTACTTATTAACTAATCTAACCAAGTAGTGTTTCTATTTCCATCTATGCGCAAAACACTCTCAAATTCACCCAGTACTATTATTGTTATTGGTACTCCAAGAGGTTCAGCATAGTCTAATTGAATTCTCAAACTTCCGTACTGTGTTGGGTTGCGATAGTCACATCCACAACCAAAATCTTTCGTACAGTCTATTGCCACTACACTGTACCCATACTTAAACTCCTCAAAACTGATATCCAAATTTAGGTTTTCACGCGTTACAGCTTCTAGTCCATATTGATACAGTCGTTCACCCATTTCTGCGTCCCTATCGAACCGTAGACCATTCGCAACAGGTAACGACACGTCGTTTATAAAAACGTTAATATTGTGC
>JASANF010001654.1:0-39557 GCA_030248245.1 Trissonchulus sp. WLG1_4 | reverse complement strand
CGAAACCCGCTGGGCGTATGTTTCAGGTCTCCCAGAAGAACTATGCGGTGTCCTGTGCCAGTGGAGTTTGCAACAGCTCCTTCCCTTACCAACTCCTGCCTCGCCGTGCCCCACAGTCCCCCCATGACCAACTGCTACCCTGCCGAGTCCATATTTCCTGAGGTAACATCTAGCTGGCAACCCACCCTCCATAGAACCGATAGGGGGGTAGTCCCCATACTTATGGGCGTAAGAAGGTGTAACCCCAGCCTCGTCGACAGGTGCATCCCCTTCCCCAGTCAGTCTACAAAGTGACTTTCGACGCCAAATTTGCTGGCTTACCACAGAGATGCACGGGGGAATCTTTGAGGGGGGGGGGTGCCCGACCACTGCCCCAGGGGGGGGGGGGGGGGGTTCCTAGTTTTGGCCATTTTTCGGCGATAGCTGAAAATTTTTTCAGAATTTTTCGATTTTAAACTCATTTTTGGGGTACTTTTTTGGCCTCAAATTTTTTGCAATTTTTCAATTTTTTACGCATTTTTGGCCATCAGAGGGGGGTGGGGGGTTGAGGGGGGGTGCTGGATGTCTGAGGGGGGGGGGGTGCCGACTCCCCTCAGGGGGTGGGTGGATACCGCCCCTATGTGCATCTATGCTTATTGCTTACCAAGCAAAATTAATGGAATAACTTGTTTTTGACACTCCGCTCGGCCAAAGGCTTACTGACGCACTGACACCTCCCCCAGGAATGTCCTGCATAGTTTCACGGAACTGTAAAACATTTTATATACTCATAATTGTACACCATTGTACTTATTCTACTGTACCTGCACTAGAAGTTGCATGAGATTTCAAATAAGTTCCACAGACCTCCGATTGTTGTTTCAGTACTCAGTCTATTGCATGCTGTTGACGCTGCTGAGCACGGCGACCTTCCTGCTGACCGTGAGCGTGATCAAGGCTCTGATCTCCTCCCTGCTCAGCGCTGCCTTCCTGGCCCTGGTCTGGAACCACGAGAACGCCTACTATCTCCTGCACTTGCGCGAGTTCGCCGTCTGGAAGCATTACCAGCAAAATGTCACCAGTTTGGACTATTTGGTTGCTGATTTTTGCAAGTATGTAAAGTATAGGTTTGAGTTTTTTTGGATTAATAAGTATAAATTATGCATTGTATCTGATGTATCAGTTTATGTATGGGTTATTATTTGAGGGCAATATTTCACTAGCCGGGTTTCTTTGTGTTCTTCAAGCATGATATTTAAATAGTCCGGTTTATACTTGTCCGTATTTGGTCAGAAAACGACTGTTTATCTCCAGCGCCGAGAAAACCTATGGTGAATATAGTCATGCGTTTTGCTGTTTGTCATACCAAATACAGCGCATACAAGTAAAAACCTGCGGACTACTACGCTGTGTTAAGTGTGATGACTTAAAAAAACTTGTGCTTACGGACAAACGGCCACGCTTAAGCCCGGTTCATACTTGTCCTTATCCTTGTCCTTATCGTTTTGTCCGTAAGCGATTTCAGAGAAACTGCATAGCGAAATATGCCAATTTTTTGCTTAACGATAGTTGAGGTCACTTCTAGACCGTATATAAATAGTTAGCTCAAACGCATTTGTCAATTTTTCACAGCAGCTGACCTAAATTTGTCCCTGTCCCTGTGTCCTTAAGGACAAGTATGGTCCACTAATTGTACTTGTGCCTTTCAGCATGTCCCTGCCTTTCCGTCGCACCCAGCTGGTGGCGGTAATTGTGGTGGTGCTGACCATTATGGCCCTTCTCATGCAAAGCAGACGCACCGAGACTTGTGCTCGACTTGACTTCTTGTGGAAACTACAAGTATGGCTTCGCAGGGTCGACTCATGCTTACAGCCATATGCAGTGGCGTAGCCAGAAAAAAATTTCGGGGGGGGGGAAAATTTCCCCCATCCCCCCTGACTACGCCCCTTTTCATATGTCTGTGTAGACACTAGTGTCGACTAGACTTCTTGTGAAAACTACCTACACAAGTGTCGACTAGACTTCTTGTGAAAACTACAAGTCTGGCTTGACAGACTCATACTTACAGACTTACAGCTGTCTATAATATGTGTATATGGAGATACTACTGTTGACTAGACTTCTTGTGAAAACTACAAGTATATATGGTCTCACAGGGTCGACTCATACTTACAGACTTACAGCTGTATAAAATAGTATGTGTATATGTAGATACTTGTGTTGAGTGGACTTTTTGTGTAAACTACAAGTATGGCTTCACAGGGTCGACTCATACTCATATTCATATGTCTATGTAGACATTAGTGTTCACTAGACTTCTTGTAGAAACTACTAGTATACCTTCACAGGATCTATTTATACTTACAGACGAATGTATGGTTTTAAAGTCTCTTTGCACTTACAACTGTTTATCTGTTAATCTGGCAGTTTCGATCTAAGCTTTTGTTTGCAAGTGTTCGCGTTTTTTTGAAAAGTTTTTGAGTTACCTTTTTAAAATACTTTTTAAATACAAAACATGTACAGGGTAATGTAGCGAAATTTCAACCCCACCCCAACTCCCATTGGAGCCCCTATTTTCCTACTTCAGGCCACAGAAGAGAAGATCGACACAGAAAAGTTGCAAGCTCACAACCGAAAACTACTGGAAAACATTTTGCCTGTACACGTGGCCGAGTACTTTCTCAGGACGGAAAGAAAGCATGAGGTATCCATCCGACTGAAGACTAGCATAAGTCCAAAATTCTTTAGTCGAGATTAAAAATTAGTGAAGCATTTGAATTTCTGCGGTAAAACTTCGGTAAAAAACGGGTTGGTAGTGTGTTTTTAGGACGTATTCTGAGTGGTGTGTATTTCAGGACATTTATTCTGAGTGGTGTGTATTTTAGGACATCTTTCATGAGTGGTGTGTATATCAGTACATTCAGGACATCTATTCTGAGTGGTGTATATTTCAGGACATTTATTCTGATTGGTGTGTATTTTAGGACATTTTTCATGAGTGATGTAATATCAGTACATTCAGGACATCTATTCTGAGTGGTGTGTATTGCAGGACATCTATTCTGAGTGGTGTATTGTAGGACATCTATTCTGAGTGGTGTGTCTATTCTGAGTGGCGTGTATTGAAGAACATCTATTCTGAGTTGTGTGCCTATTCTGAGGGTGTGTTTTTCAGGACATCTATTCTGAGTGGTGTGTCTATTCTGAGTGGCGTGTATTGAAGAACATCTATTCTGAGTTGTGTGTCTATTCTGAGGGTGTGTTTTTCAGGACATCTATTCTGAGTGGTGTGTCTATTCTGAGTGGCGTGTATTGAAGAACATCTATTCTGAGTTGTGTGTCTATTCTGAGGGTGTGGTTTTCAGGACATCGATTCTGAGTGGTGTGTCTATTCTGAGTGGTGTGTATTGAAAAACATCTATTCTAAGTTTTGTGTCTATTCTGAGGGGTGTGTTTTTCAGGACATCTATTCTGAGTGGTGTGTATTTCAGGACATCTATTCTGAGTGGTGTGACTGCGTGTGCATCATGTTCGCGTCCATCACCAACTTCTCCGAATTCTACACCGAGCTGGAGGCCAACAACGAGGGCGTCGAGTGTCTCAGGCTGCTCAACGAAATCATTGCTGACTTTGATGAGGTACCACTGGCATTGCTCAAGAGCACGTGGTATTCGTCAAGAGTACAGTATAGTGCTCAGTAATGCATACTACCAAGAGTACATAATAGCGTCTCACTCTATATAGAAGAAGAGTGAGACACTCTCCAGCCTGCCTGTGTTCTAGCACAGGCAGATGCGCTGGTCGTTTTCAGGCTACATGTTGACATTCTATGCAACATGTGACTGGCCAATCAGAAGCAATCTTCTATTCTCTGATTGGCAGACGCCTGTGCACGTGCTCCAATCATAAAACGGGATAGGGATAAAGGTTAATAACTAATTATTTATTCATAGTCTGCTTGTAAAAACATTAAAAAAGGTTTGCAAATACCTTTGGGGATATTTTGGCAAACTTTCAGCGAAATTGATTGAGAAACTTTGAAGAAATTCAAAAAAGTTTATATCTCAAAAGTTTCTCAATCAATTTCGCTAAAAGTTTGCCAAAATATCCCTAGAGGTATTTGCAAACCTTTTTTAATGTTTTTGCAAGCAGACTATGAATAAATAATGAGTTATTAAGCTTTTATCCCTATCTTAATGGTTATCAACGCATCAGCGATTATATACTAAAGTGTGTTACGCAGGGAATCTACGCGCTGATTGGTCAGCCACATGTTGCATAGAATGTCAACATGTAGCCTGAAAACGACCACCGCATCTGCCTGTGTTAGAACACAGGCAGGCTGGAGAGTGTCTCACTCTTCTTCTATATAGAGTGAGAAGCCATTATGTACTCTTGATACTACTGCTCAAGAGCACATAATATTCGTCAAGAGTACAGTAAAGTGCTCAGTAATACATGATGCTGCTCAAGAGCACATAATTTTCGTCAAGAGTACAGTAAAGTGCTCACTAAGTCAGTAATACATGATACTGCTCAAGAGCACATAATATTCGTCAAGAGTACAGTAAAGTGCTCAGTAATACATGATACTGCTCAAGAGCACATAATATTCGTCAAGAGCACATAATATTCGTCAAGAGTACAGTATAGTGCTCAATAACACATTACTGCTCAAGAGCACATAATATTGATCAAGAGTACATTGTAGTGCTTAGTAATACGTGACACTGGCAGACTGCTCAAGAATATATACATGATACGAAAGAGTATGATAATTTGTGAATCCTATTCTGAGTTGTGTGTATTATATAGACTAGACTACACTAGACTAGGCTCCAATAGACCTAGACCAGACCTAGTTTGGATTAGACTAAACATGTAAACATTGATATAGTGTTAGGTTAACTTATGTTTCTGAAACTAGCGCTTAGATCCTGTTCCTTACTGCAATCTGCAAACCACTATATTACAATTATTCTACAATTGTAAGTGCACTATTCTTCTACCACTATTCTACAATTGTAAGTGCAAAATCAGATGATTCGCAATGAATGAATTGTGGCTTTAGCTGCTCAGCAGACCAGAGTACGGCTGCATTGAGAAAATCAAGACCATCTCCTGCACCTATATGGCGGCCAGCGGGCTGACGGCTAAGACCAGCGACCTGCAGGGCAAGTCCCACGTGGCCGCCCTGGCCAGCTATGCCCTGGACATGGTGCAGCAGCTGCAGTACATCAATGAACATTCCTTCAATAATTTTAAGATCAGAATCGGTATGGCCTATGAACAGCTGGCAGGCAGATTAAAGGGATTAGATTAGGTTTAGGAGGAATGGTGGCGGATTATAATAGGATTAGATTCAGTTTATTTTGGATTAACGGGATTATTTCGTTTGATTGCGTTTTTATTTTGTAGGTCAGGTGTAGTTGTATTGTGTAGCTCTGAGCTCTACTTTCTATGTACATCTTAATGGTCGGTGTGGGTCTCAATATTAATTGTACTGTGTACATCTTAATGAAACTGTGTAGTTTTTAAGTGTACTGTGTGGACCGTAACATAACGGTGTAGGTCTCAGTAATATTGTATATACTGTGTAGATCCTAATGGCACGGTGTAGGCCTTAGTTGTACTGTGTATATCTTAATTGCACGGTGTCTTTATTGTTGTGTGTAGATCCTAATAGAATTGTGTGTTTTGGCCCTAACTGTACTATGTAGACCTTAATTATTGTACTTTGTTGATCTTATAGTGTTTTGTATGTTTTAATTATAGTGTTGTAGGCCATAGTGTTGTATTTTGTAGATCTTATTTGTACTTACTTTGTAGATCTTAATTATTGTGTTGTAGGCCATAGTGTTGTATTTTGTAGATCTTATTTGTACTTACTTTGTAGATCTTAATTATTGTACTTTGTTGATCTTATAGTGCTTTGTATGTTTTAATTATAGTGTTGTAGGTCATTGTGTTGTATTTTCTAGATCTTAATTGTACTTACTTTGTATATCTTAATTATTGTACTTTGTTGATCTTATAGTGCTTTGTATGCTTTAATTATAGTGTTGTAGGTCATTGTGTTGTATTTTCTAGATCTTAATTGTACTTTGTAGATATTAATATTGATTTTCATTAATTGTATTTCGTAGATCATAATGTTGTATTGTTGTAGGTCTTAACGTGGGCCCTGTGGTGGCGGGCGTGATCGGTGCCAAGAAGCCCCACTACGACATCTGGGGAAACAGCGTGAACGTGGCCAGCCGAATGGACAGCTCGGGCATATCCGGAAAGATACAGGTGGGATCAGCAAGAGACTGTCTTAAGTCCGATTCATACTTGTCCTTGTTCTTGTCCATATTGTTTTGTCCTCAAGCAATTCCAAAAAAATTGCGTGGTCAAATAAGCCGCCTTTTCTCATGAATGACGTTGGGAGCTGATTGTATGCAAAAAATTAGCCGAACCGAAACGCTTGTGTCAATTGGTAACAGCAGCAGACCAAGATCTGTCCTTGTTTCTGTTCCTGTTTCCTTAAGGACAAGTTTGAATTAATGGTATTAATGCGATTCAGTGGATCCTATTTTAAGCTCCGATTTCATATTTTGTACAAGCTCGTTCAAGGTTCAATTAAACATTTTCCAGAAAAAAGTTTTTCAATGTTTTTTGTGATTAATGAAATTCTGTGGTCATTGCGTCAAGTTTATACTTTTTCATGGTTTAAATTTATGCGGTATATAATTTTTTTATTATTCTTTGTACAAGTTCGTTCAAAGTTGAGACATTTTCCAGAAAATAGTTTTTAACGGTTTTTAGTACAAGACCTCAAAGCAGAAGAAGCCCTCCAAGTTTTTTAACAAACATCTGGAAAACATTTGTACGTAGGAACTCTCTACTCAGTATATACAACGAACTATTGATAAATTTTTAAACTTTTTTTGCAGGTGACCAAAGAAACGTATGAAATTCTTTCCGAAAAAGGGTACGAGCTCGAATGTCGTGGCGTCGTAAAGGTAAAGGGAAAGGGAGAAATGACCACCTATTTCCTGAATGGCAAGCCGCAGAGCAACTCATAGCAGGCTAGCTTTGACGAGAAGCTTAGCCCAGTCTTGGATAGCAAGAGTAGGGCCGGGACTATCACTGCTACTCTTGTTGCTGCTATAATATTGTGGCGGATTTATTTGCTGATTTTGTTGAATAACTGAGGAGGAATGGTGGTGAAATCGACAAGAACTTTTCACCCGTACCCACCCCCCCCCCCGTTGGGATACTAATAACATGATGTTAAAGGACGATTCATACTTCCAGCCGTATGTCCGTTCAGCCAGTTGGATTACAAAAAAATCACGTTAGCCTTGATGCACTTGAAGTGTCGGACTGAACTTGTTGGTTATGAGTTTGCCGGCTGAAAGCACATTTTCCATTAATTTATCTCCTGTTTCTTCGAGAGCTTATTCACCACGTATTGGTTAAAAAATATTTGAGGATCTGTTACGAACTTCGCGAAATGAAAATTCTATTTTTGTTTATGAATTTGAGCTAGGTAAATGTAATCAGAAAGGTAAGGTAAACACAAAAGTTTTTAGTCTAATGTTGAGTCTGATTGTTTGAAATTAATTTTACCCGTATTAAGTAGAATTCGGCAATTCCGGTGTATACTTGTCCGTAGCAGAAAGAGTACATAATACTCCTATTAATAATATAATACATAATATGTACTCTTGGTAACAGTATGTTTTTACGGACAAGCTCTTACGAATACGCACAAACATAAGTCTGGCTTTATATGTGCAATGCAAAACCAGTTGTATTGTTCTGTGATAGCTTTGCGCCTCATACTAAATGTTTATATTTCTGTAATGTAAATAAGTAATAGTTGTGTCCGAAATTAAATTATACCAAAAGTACATTCTTTGAATATTAATTTAGTCGAATTTATTACAAAACGTAGTATTCGGTAGATTTTTGAACAATTTTATCTTGATAGTATTGTTTGATTTCGGACTATTTTCTTTACTTTTAGATCATTGATTTATTTATGTATATATGTTATTAAGTCCTTCTGATTGCATAATAATGAAGATTTTAATTTTATTTTTTGCTTCAGTAAAACAGTTATTACTGGTAGTTTTGTGATCTGTGTTTGGGGCAGAGCATTTAGGCTCCTAGGGCTGAATTAATCACTCACTTGCACCGAAATGTAATAGTTCGAGAATAGAATAATTCTAAAATAACTGATCTCAGTTAACCCAATAGACGGATTAATTAGATTGCTTTTCACTGTTTCATCAATAATGGCAAGAGTACATAATAGGAAGAGTATGACACTCTTCCTATTATGCCTACGGGCGTGCGTCCAATGCGCAGCGCGAAATAGCCCGTTTATGTACGGTTTTGAGGGGGGGGGGTACCCCCCCCTCAACTGAAGACCCCGTGCTCAACTGAGGGGGGGGTACCCCCCCTCAACTCAGCACCCCGTCTTCAGTTGATGGGGGGGTACCCCCCCCCTCATTTCAACCCCCCCACAAGGACTTTTGTTGATGTGCTGAACTGAGGGGGGGTACCCCCCCTCAACTGAAGACGGGGTACTGAACTGAGGGGGGGGGGGGTAGCGCAAAGACTTTGTCAGTGTCTTGAAATGAGGGGGGGTACCCCCCCTCAACTGAAGACGGGGTGCTGAGTTGAGGGGGGGGTACCCCCCCCTCAGTTGAGCACGGGGTATCGAACTGAGTAGGGGGTACCCCCCCCCCTCAGTTGAGTACGGGGTCTTCAGTTGAGGGGGGGGTACCCCCCCCTCAAAACCGTACATAAAAGGCCTATTTCGCGCTGCGCATTGGACGCGCGCTGCTAGGCATAATAGGAAGAGTGTCATACTCTTCCTATTATGTACTCTTGATAATGGGTAACCAATACCCGTTAAAAATTCACCATACATTGAATAATAATTTTTGAATATTGTAACATGGTGCACAGCACTCGACAGAATAAGAATAGCAGATAGCTCGAGAATAAGGTTGGTGTGCCGCCGTATGTAAATTATCCACATCTGCAAAAAAATTTGAAATTAGGCAAAGTATTTAATACCTGCAATTGTTACCACTATTTAATGCTGCTCAGGACCTTGTCCAAAACTGTAACAAGCGGATTAAATGTAATGTATTTAACTTAACGAGAAAATAAAGATAAGCTACATAACTATCTTGATTCAGCACGACACCGGTTTCTGGATATTTGCTGTGCCTTTTAAGTTAGTTTTGTAGCAGCTTTAGAACAGATTTCGTATACTCATTTCCGCCCAAGCGTTTCAAGACTTAAGCCTAGTTCATAGTAGTGCGGATCTGTCCGTAGTTGTCCGTGTCCGAGTACGTGTCCGTGTCCGCAAGGTTGTCCGTAACATTTGTCCGTGTCCGTGTCCGTCAGCAGCATCAATTCATACTGCTACGGACACTCTACGGACAGTGCGTATGGATATAAAATAACGCCTAGACATTCTGCAGCGTACCAAGCGTGTGAGAAGGCAACCTTCAAAAAAATCAATAACAAGCACGTTTTGCGAGTAGGGTTAAATTATTTTAGATTCATTTCATTGCGACATGCTTGTACAGCCGAGGATATTCTGCGAAAATAAAACGCGGCATCAAAGTATTTTATGGCCAAATTTTATAGCTAAACAGAACCACCGAAGTCTTTCGGTGGACTGCAGTAAATCGGATTAACTTAAGTTTGAGCTGGAGCTGCAGTCAAACCTCAGTTTTCAACTAAATCTTAAGCGCCAACTGGGCTAATATCTTCATTGGTGCAGCGGACTTACGGGGGACTGCACTAAATCGGATCAACTGACGATTAGCTTAAACCGATTTAGCTCAGGTTAAGTGCCTGAGCTAAATCGCTTTCAGCTAATCGTCAGTTGATCCGATTTGGTGCAGTCCATTGTTTATCTCATTTTTAGCCAACAACGTCAGCACTAACGGTCAAAAAGGATCAGAAAAATTATGGTGGCTTCAGTTAGCTTCAAACCTTACATTAGCTACTAGCTACAATCGTGGTCAAAAACAATTCGTCTACATTTCGTCTGACCTTCACTTGCGCATTCACGATTTTCATCGACCATTTTGAGTATTAAAATCAGGCATGTACAAAAACAGCTGCTGCCGTGTCGGTCAGCCAAGGACGTCGTGCAAAGTTTGACAAAATTTTGGCAAACCACCTGCATGTACATACTATGTAAGTACACTGGAGCTTTGCATTTACTAGAAGTTACATTATGTTCATGTGCACATGAATAAAGTCAGTATAAACAGCGTAATGACACCAAAAACCGCTGCACGGTAAGGTTGTCATAGTCATCTGAAGACAGTGGTTTTCTAATTCCACCCAACACGTTGATAAACAATTTATAAAACATTGCTGCAACAGGTTTTCTTACAAGAGTGTTGGAGTAAGTCTCCATGCGTAATTGAATTTTCTGTCTACACAGCACCACAGCAGTCTACTGTAATCGCGCATACACAATACACACAGCACAAGCTGCTGAACGATGAAGCGTAGATTAACACGCAGCATGAGCACACACACCCACACAAATAGTGCGTTTTTGTGACCTACCAAACTGTACAGTGTAACTTTACACTGTGATAGAGGATACGTGTTAAGTTACCTTTTGCGTTATAGTATATACGCGGCGGCTGAGGCCGCCGCGTAAAAACGTTCTTAGCACACTAAAATGCAGCTACTGAGCTGAAATTACGATAAATTTCACATTATTTTACTATGCGCGGAGGAATTTTATGTGCTCGCACGTACACGTGACTATAAGGCTAAAATCTGATTGGCTAATTCCTTACGGACACGGACAAAAGTTGAACTGAATTCAACTTGACTTCCGGCCATCCGGACAGCCCTTACGGACACTCACGGACAAGTTCTTACGGACATCCGGACAACTGTGAATCAAACTGCTCTTACGGACACGGACACGGACTCGGACTCGGACAGCCCTTACGGACAACTATGAACCGGGCTTTAAGCTCGGTTCATACGCGTCCTTGTCCTTATCCATATCATTTTGCCCTTAAGCGATTCAAAAAAACTTTCTGGCGAAACAAGCCAACTTTTCGCCTGCATAAAGTTAGGGTCACTTGCAGATCGATCGTATGCAAAATATGAGCCGAAACACTTGTGTCAGTTCTTAACAGCAGCTGACCAAAATTTGTCTTGTCTCTCCCTGTCTCTGTGTCTGTATGAACCGGGCTTTAGATTCACAGATGTTCAACTCAACCCAATTTTTATAAACGTGTGATCGCACTTGGGTGCAGCAAAATTTCATTAGGTATATCTTGACTCTGATTGCAAAATTATGTACCATTTGTGAGTCACATTGTCAGGGCTGAAACCACGGGCTGAATTTCGGGCCGAATAAGCCCTAAAAAACTGACTCTGACCTAAAAACTCTGAATCGCTTAGCGTTTTCTGAATTTAACACCTAAATTTCCTCTGAAAATTTAGTTTGTCATTTGCTTTAGTCGCAGTCAGTGATTAGTTAACCTGAAATTAAGTTTCTTTTATCGATCAAATAGGAACCTCTTTTTCCTGTTGCGCCACAGCGCAACAGGTATTTAAGTTTGATTTGCTATGGTTTGTGTGCTGTAGTGCAAAGTACGCTTTGTGTGTGCGGCTGTATGTTTTACTGTGTGCATGCTGTGCGTTATGCGTCTGCGAGTCACTACCTGTTACTGGCCAGTGGCCACTGCTGTGTTTCAGTGTTACCCAGTGTATTTTGTTACCTAGTTTGAATTTCCTGCAGGCTAGTGCTGTAGACTGTGAGTTTGTCTGTGTGCGTACACCGTGTGTCTGTCACATTGCATACAAAGTGTCGGTTAACTTTCCTGCTGGCCAATGCAACAAACAATGAGACAAGTACGTCTGCCGAGTAGCCAGTTTTGGTATCAGACTCACTTTTGTAAAGTTGAGGCTTAAATACTCAAACTATGTATGAATTCCAAAGTAATATCCAATAGTTTACTGTTCCAATGGAACAGGTAGACGCGGCGTTTCTCAAGGGGGTAGTGTCGCGAAAGCAGTCGATTTTGCGCGACTGTAAAACTTGTTCAGTAAAATGTTAGAAATTGTTCTTTTATATTTTAAAAATCTACCAAAAGCCAAATTATTTTGCCAAGTTTCAGCAAAATTGGTGCAGCATATAGTTTGCAATAAAGTCGGAAAAATGACGAAAAAAAACCTATTCACATTCCATTTTTTAGTCACATTTATCAATTTTTCTGTTTAGTTTTTTTACACAAACTAATAGCACATATGTTGTAGTTTATGCACACAAAATTTAGTGCAGATTGCTGTAACGGCTGTGGAGTAATACTAGTTTGAACTGTGAAGGTGTACTTAAACTGTAAAATAGTAATAGCAATAATGATAAATTGTGGAAAATCTAGACGCTTATTTTCAAATCAGAAAAAAAACGAACCTTCAATTTTCTTTTTTCTTATTTGTCGCAAAAAATTGTGCGTCCACACATGATGTGTACTTCACAAGCTGGCCAATCTGATATCTGGCTTGATTTTTCGAACTTTTATGTCCCTATTGTGTGATTTCTGGCTTACTAATGACGATTGGTCCAAGATATTTGTCAATATTGATAGTGTGATGTCTGGCAGTAATTATTTGATACCATACAGCGTTGGACTAGCTTCTCATTGCATGTACTACTTCAAAACAAAAAGTTCTATTTTCACAGCCTATGAGCAAAACTGCTTTCGCGACACTACCCCCTTAAAGCAATCTCCAATCTGCTTTTATCAACGTGACAGTATTGCATCCGATGGTACGTAACGTAATGAGTACGTATTTTCAGCCAAGTTTTCTAAATAGACATCAAACCAATAGCTCCAAAACTTTCGCAAAAATTTTGCATCAAACTCAATCGCATTTTGACCACTAATACAAAAACAGCCGTGTATTGGGATTTCACTATGCATTAAAAACTTGGTTTCTGTTTGAAATAGCTCGTTGCATACTGTTTTAAAAAAATTGTCCCAAAAAAACCGTCTGAATCATCACCCAGTCATAAGAAGGGCTGTTTAAAAGTAGCAAAAAGAATAGCGCAAAATGAATTAGCCGAGCACTGTTGACCATAATATTTTCCACGAAAACAAAAGCTTCCCTGATGAATAGAACCACGTGCAATCAATCTCAAAATTTCTTTCTGAACAATACCAAAGTCAGTCATTTTTGCTCAATTTTTTCTGAAATTAGTCGAGTCTTTCTATGTGTCTTCCTAATCTTTCAATTTTTTTCAAACCTCGTACATAATTTAGTCTTTCTATTTCGTGTCTTTCAATATTTATTCAACTTTCGTCAGTGATTTAGTCTTTCTATATTCTAGGTCTTTCGATTTTCGGTCAACTTGTGCAATAAAGTTCCAATATTTATGCGTATCGTAATGTAACAAATGCGCATACAAAAGTAACTATGAAAGCCAGACTGCTCGTCAACATCCAAGCGTGACTGTCTGCACCCTGAATGTGTATGACAGTAATGATCGATAATAATGATCAATAATGCAGCAGCAGTGACCAAAACCGGTTTTTCTTGCTGCAGTAATAATTTGCACACGCTGCTGTGGTGTGTGCATACGTAGCAAGCAACGATAAGGCAGGACCTGACATTTTCCTGTGTTACAGGCACTGCCTTAACGTTGTGTATACGCGGCGGCTGAGGCCGCCGCGTAAAAACACTTGACACTTTGTATTACAAAACCTGTTCGTTAATGCTTCATCAAAAGTACATATGGAAGATTGCAACACTCCGATCAACGCTTCTCGAGTTTTCCAAGCTCAGATCAAAGTGGCTATTCTATTCTTGTCAGCTGAAGCTGTGCTATGCTACAAGATATACAGCATTATTGCCGCGATCCAAGGCCCTTTTTGCTGTTTTGTAGCGTTGGATCGCTGTTTCACAACGATTTGGAGTTGGAGTTTTGGAATCGCTTATTATCAATTATCTTCGTTCTACGCTAATTATCAAACTGTAGTATCAACTCTCATGTAGTGTCAATTCTCAACCAATGCATTTAGAATCAGTTTGTAATTATTTTAAGCTGCGCAACAGGCCTTGCCGTAGTATACGGAAGTCGTTGCAATTAGTTAACAGCAAGCAGGCTGCAATATTAAATGATTACATTTTGCACCAAACTTTCACTTGTTTTCAAAATTTCATGCCTTTACTATCAAGTCAGAACCATTTTTCAGCCTTTAGAAAAGCAGTCGCAGTAGTGACCCAAAATTTTAAAGACATTTTCTTTTTATTCCGCCTGAAGGCGGAGTTATTGGAATCAAAACTTTGTAAGAAACGCAAGCAAGGCGGCTCGGTACGTACGAAATGCCCTGTTTTTCACTGTACTGGCTTATAGCAGTTAGCGTGTTTCAACCGTGGGGGCGTACACGCCAAAAATCAATAATGTGGACGTAATTTATTCCTGTTGTGCCACAGCACAACAGGTCTCTAATTTTGATTTCTGGCGGAATACACTGGGCTTGTAGTGCAATGTACGTCTGTGCGTTAGTTTGCTTTGCATATTAGAGCTACTGCGCGAGCGTCACATCATTGTCTAGTACAAAAGTTACACTGTAAGCTGGAAAAATGTCAATGTGCGTTTGTTTAGTTCATGTGTGTCACATAGTGCGCGTGTGTCACATTGCTGATAGTACCAACATTTGACCAGATAATTTTGTTGGCAGCATCTTATGTTTCCTGCGAACTGTAGTCATTTTTGGTCATGAAAGAATGAATACACTTATTCTCAGAATAAGCTTAATTATGCCCTACTCTACGAACGCGAAAGCAAGAACCACGTTTACTCAGACTTATAGCAAGCATATATAAGCATAGGCAATACAACGGCGCTTAGGTTGTGTGTTCCATTGACTTGGTCACTGCAATTGGAGGTGTTTGGCGCACATAATGGTCCAAACTGGCGTCCGTTACCCACCTCCCGTGCCGTTTCGCGTCTTCTCGTGACGCCCCTTTTGATACTGCTAACGTTGCTCCTCCTGCTCGCAAACTATGTGTCCCGTAGTTGGACACATTCTGCACTCCCGTACGGGCCAAAACGGATCTCAGCTCATCTAGAACTGTAGAATACGAGATTGTAGTGCCATCAATGGGTGCAACGGCCCCATTTCTAAACTGTAACTGCGGGAATAGGGGCAGGGGTGAGTTTGCGGGACGACCAAGGGCTGCAACATATAGGCCCAAGACTTTGTTGGGACAATGTTCGCCGTGAAGGCGTGCAATCGAAATTTGGGCCCCCTGCCCGTTTTGATCAGTTTTGCTTTTTCGGAGGGACAAAACCATACAGTCGGGATGAGAAACGAGGTCGCTGTGACGCAGAGAAATGATTTCTGAAACGCGTAAAAATCCATAAAATCCTAGGTGGACAATGGCTAATAGTCTTAGCTCTTTTATGGTTTTGAAAGATAAGCAAATTTCGGATATAGCCGCCAATTGTTGCATACTTATAGGTAGTTTTTGGCTTGAAGGTATAGAAGCGAATTTTCTCTTCGTAGAGTCTAAGACTGCCTGGCAGAGCCCAGTGTCCTCAAGTTGCCTTCCGGCGAGCTTATGAGCCCAACTAACTGCTCTGAAGGCCTGATCATTCACGGAATAACTGTTTGCCGTTTCTGCTACCTTTACCAAATAGCAAGCGGCTATCAGCTCACTTGTTGGCAATGGGTTGGCACCTATTTTCCCACACCAGGTTGCAAAACGTGAGAAGCCCCCGGTGTATGCCTTGACCGTGTTAGGGGCCCTGGCGGAGAATAAGAATGATGGTAGCTGCGCACGCAACCGTATTAGCTCCCCGTTTGCATCTGGAGTAGTCAAGTTCCGCAGCTGATATATGTCTGAAAATAGAAATTGTTGATATTTTACACCAATTTTTGGCTTATTAACAACAAAAAAAAAGAAAAAAGAAAAAAAAACTTCGACTTGTCTAGCGCGTTGCTTGCCGTAGAGTGACTGCCTACACCTTTTGTTGTATGTACATACTTTACAATATGCAAATTAAGTCTCGTGATCTTCGAGACGGGCATAATAATACTTATTCTCAGAATAAGCTTAATTATGCCCTACTCTACGAACGCGAAAGCAAGAACCACGTTTACTCAGACTTATAGCAAGCATATAGAGGTACAAAGACTGTGAGTTAGCAGTGAAGCAACACGCATAGTACTGAATTTGACTCGAATGCAGAACTTGGCTCAATACAAGCTACAGTGTTAAATTCCAAAACGGATTTGACAAACCAAGCGGGCACCCCAAACGGGAAAAGCATAGGCCAAAACGGCGCAGACCTCCAGGCTGGTACAACCAAAACGGCCACAGCCTTGCACAACTGCAGGTGTTTATTAGCTCTCGGTACTAGGCTGACCGGTGGTGCTAACCAATTTTTTGCAGACTCAGCCCAGTTAAATGAAAAGGCGTCCACCCCTCCTGACCCGGGGCAAAAGTATTTTGAGTTAAATTTGGGGACTTTGGCATTTTTTTCGTTTGCAAACCGATCACACTGAAATGGCCCCCAGATAGATTCCAGATATAAAAACAATTTATCGGAAACCCGCCAGCTGTCAGAATCGACTACCTTGCTTAGGGCGTCTGCCTCTGTATTAAAGTCTCTGCTAATCCACTTCGCATTGATTCCGATGTTAAACATATCACATCCACAAAATATTTCATTTACTAACTCTTGTAGGTGTGTTTTGCTGCTACCGACTTCTAGAATGCGTACAGCTGGCTGACTGTCTGAAAACCAGGTTACGTTTTTATTTTTTAATTGTGATGTCAGTGAAAAAACTGCGTATTTTACTGCTGCCAACTCTCGCCAAGTTGACGACATCGTCATTTCCTGCGCAGACCACTCCATTTGACATTCGAAACAGGTAGAGCTAATTTTTGCTATACTGCCGCACCCGGTGGAGCTGGCGTCGGAAAAGACTAAGGCCGTTGGGGTGCGGTTATCATTTAGGGGCTTGGCTTGCAAAACGCTCAATTTTGACTTCCAAAACTGTAAGTCCGATTTTGCTTCTGCTGACAGTTTGACGGCGGATTGCCATGAGTACTTAGAGTTTATGACAGCGTATAAGGTGCGTGTCTTACGTCTGCAAAGTGTGCCTACGACTAGGGAGAAGGATTGGATCAATCCAGTGACTCTTGCTAAGGCCCGTACTGGTATCCAGGAGCGCAATATTGTGGACCCAATAAGATTCAAGCACTTTTGACACTTAGGCTCAGGAATTTTTAATGTGAATTCTGCTAAGTCAATTTTGAAGCCTAGCCAGCACAGTGCTTGCACTGGTTCCCACTGCGATTTCTCGTTGTTTGCCATTAGGCCTGACGATTTCAGGTCTGTTTTTATGCAGTGGGATGCACGAACAGCTAAGTCTTTGCACGAAGCGCAAGAAAACCCATCAAAATTGTCTAGCGCGTTGCTTGCCGTAGAGTGACTGCCTACACCTTTTGTTGTATGTACATACTTTACAATATGCAAATTAGGTCTCGTGATCTTCGAGACGGCCATAATAATACTTCTCACTCATCAAAACAACCCATTCCTACATAATTTGTTGTAAGATAATTAAAACTACTTCCAGTTTTTGCGTAAACAACTTATTCTAAGATTGCATAAAAACGCATTGAACTTTTGCATACACATTTTACAATAAGATAATTATCTGCTGCACAACAGGTTTTAGCTGACCTGCTGGTCAGCTTACTTGAACATAATTCTTAATACTTACTGAAGGTTTTGCCGCAGGTTGGGCTTGTTTTTCAAATAAGCCGAATTAAAACAGCCAGAAAAGGACAAAAACGTTTTCCATCCGAAAAATGCTGCCCCTTATACGGTTCTTTTTTTACGCGGCCCCCTCAGGGCCCAGGGGCCGCGTATATACTATATTCAGATTCTCCTTCTCCTGTGTTATTTCGGGTAGGTCAATTTTCTAGTGTTAATTAACACTAGAAAGGCAGGTACCTCCCGTCTTCTCTCTACTTACCTAACTTACGAGTTAGGTTTTTCTGCCATGAGACAATTCTAGCATTGAACTGCAAAACTTAAAGCGCCGGAGTGGGATCGAACCACTAACATTAGGATCCTGAATCCATAGCTCAACCAACTGAACCAACCGGTCGCTTATAAATACGCATTTATAAAACAACAAAATTTGTCATGGAGCTAATCAGCAGAGCAACTGTATCAGCAAAACGACTCTATTTGATGTTATTTTGAATGTTTTATCAAATAGCGTTAATGAAATTTTCACTAATCAAATCTTAGAGTATGCATGTGAAGCTGCAGCTTTGTCGCACACAAAGAAGTTGTGTCCATTAGTTAAGTTATGATTCGTTTTAACAGGTTCTCATTAGTGCAATGGTTAGCACTCTGGACTCCTGATCCAGTTATTTGAGTTCGAATCTCGATGAGAATCTAACATTTTTTTAAAATTTAAGTTATGAATATTTAACTTAAAAACCTGTTTACAATTCACAAATTTTTTGCTGTTTGAGAGGCTTTCAGGCAAATGAACAGTAAATTTCTCTGCATTTAAGTTTGGTTGATTTAAAAAATGATTCTATCCACAGATAATGGCCGATAGCCACAAATAATGGCCGCGTTTAATATTTCCTCTGGAATATTGACACTCAGGCCTCACAATTTGACCACTTTTCACTCAGCAGAAGAGCTTGTTCTTAGTTCAAACTACATCCGACCCTCCTTCGGCTGCACGTTTTGTCTCGCTGCTGTCTGATTGGCTGTTGGCAGTTAGCCACTGCCAATCAACGTCTCATTTGATAATAACAGTTCATATGTACTTCTGCAGTTCTGCAATAGTACAGAGGTACTCTTGGCAGTTGTTACTGAAACACTAACAAAATGAAGGTAGGTATCTATTTTACAGAAAGTTAGAAGAATAGTATAACCCAAGAAAAGTTTATCTTATTTTGAATAAAAAATTTTTATTATATATTTCGCTTACTTAAATGGCACTTTGAAACAGTAGCTTACTTAGCGCTCTTTTTCACCAGTGATAAGGTGGCGCAGTGCTCAGTTCATTTGTCTGCTAAACTGCAGCTGCCTGGTTCGATTCTGAGCCGACAATTACTTGCGGGCCACATGCCAAGAAACTTTGTTTTTGGTATCTTACACAAAATACCGTACATCGCTCCAGGAAGGAATTTTACTCCTTTTAGGAGTCTACTTGTCCCAGTTATATTGAAATTTTTGGGAGTGTCAAACCAAACTCTCAATGGAACAAGCTCTTCTGCTGCGTGAGAAGTGGTTACTTTGTGAGTTTCGAGTGTCAATATTCCACAGGAAATATAAAACGCAGCCATTATTTTCGGCTAAAACATATTTTGCAAGTTCTTTGCGCTGCTCACATTTACTGCTGAGTAGCTCAAAGTCTACCTTCAGTCTCAAAATTGCTAAACTAATAGAAACACGTTTCAAACTAAATACTGAAATATTGAAATAAAATTTAAAAAAATTGGGCCGAAGTCACGCACCCAGAATGGATTTACATTCTTAAAAAAGCGGTCAGTGAGATTTGATCTCCGATCCACATATTCAAACTCAAAATACCAACCACAACAGCACTCAGACCACTGGACCAAAGTAGTTAACACCACCTAATGTGTGCTTACGAATTTCCAAGCTTTGGGTGACAAAATGCATACGAATGTCACAAATAGAATGAGTGTTGACAACGGATAGCAGATAGTGCTGATATGCACTGATTTAAATTCATTTAAGGGGGTAGTGTCGCGAAAGCAGTTTTGCTCATAGGTTGCAAAAAGAGATCTTTTTGCTTTGAAACTAGTTCAATGCTATACTGTGTTAAATAAGTACTGCCAGACAGTGAGTAGACTACCAATATCTGCCAATATCTTGAACCAATCACCGATTGTAAGCCAGACATCACACAATAAGGACATGAAAATTCAAAAAATTCAGCCAGATATCAGATTGACCAGCTTGTGAAGCACACGTAACGTGTCGACGCACAGTTTTTTGCCACAAATAAGAAAAAAGAAAAATGAAGGTTCGTTTTTCTTTTGATTATAAAATAAGCGTCTAAATTTTTCACAATTTATCATTATTGCTGTGAGTACTTCACTGTTTACGCACAGTTTCAAAGTTCAAACAGGTATTACTCCGTAACTACTCAAGCAATTTGCACTAAATTTTGTGTGCATAAACTACATACAACATACGAGTCCTTTTAGTCTATGTAACCAAACTAAACAAATAGGTTGATAATTGTGACGAAAAAATGGAATGTGAATAGGTTTTTAAAACGTCATTTTTCCGACTTTGCGACCTCACTGCAAACACTATGCTATATCAATTTTGATGAAACTTGGCGAAAATACTTGCGTCAACATATATTTTCAAAATATATAAAGAACGATGTCTTATCTTTTCATAAAAATGTTTTACAGTTACGCAAAATCGACTGCTTTCGCGACACTACCCCCTTAAAAATTACTTTATTTTCTGGTTCACATAACATGCACGCTCTTTAATCATCCCTTGTTGCTGCTGTAACAGCTTGTTCATTGCTTGTGATTCAAGACTACGTGTAATTTCAAGGATTCAACAGCCCGGTTATCTCAGTTGGTAGTCGTGCGTACACTACAGAGCATCTGATTAACGATCAGAATATCGGTGGTTCGATTCCTTCCCGGAGCTGCACCTTTTGTTTGCGGTTGTTCTGCATACATTGAGAACTGAGCTGCTGCTGTATGATGTGGCAGAGCAGCGAGGTACCTACCCTTCTAGTGTTAATTAATTAACACTAGAATTTCGACCTACCCACATTAGCGTAGGACTATCAAAATCTGAATAATATACGCGAGGGGCCGCGTAAAAATATCATCTTATTATCTAAAAGCTCAGTAGATCTTTTTTACGATATTATTTAGCCTGTTATAATTAAGTTATCTTTAACAATATTTCTACAAAAAAATTTTAGATTTTTCAGCTTTCATTACGGTTCTGCAATTTGAATCGGATCGGATGGGGGAATCCGAACCTGGCTCGGGTTGAATCGCCAATCAATCATCCGGAACGGATTGGCATTAAAATTTCGGACCGACCCGATCCGATCCTCATCACAAGTAACTTTCATATTTAGCACATGAGAAGAAGTCGTTTGCGTGCTGCGACCGTAACAGAACATGAAACAAATTAATTAGGGGTTTTAGAAGAAATTTAAAATGTATCAGAGTATATTTCCATTTTTAAATAGGTCCACAGATTGCCCCAAGATTGTCGTAAAGGCATTTGTTTTCGTGTACTCCACGGATCATAGACATTCATTTCTAATTTACAACTGCTTAAATACGCGACATAGACTTCTTTGATATTACACCACACCACAGTCATCGTTGCGTATGTAAACCTTTGTTTTAGCTGTAGGTATACTGACAAATTCTGGGGGCGGGGGTGAGCCACGTTCGGGAGGGGGGCGTGCAGAGCAACTTTTTCGCCCATTTTTGCTTCGTGGGCTATCAATTTCGCTTCGTGACTCGTGAGCCACCGACTTTGACGTCGTCAGATGCCTTCAGAATATCCGGGGGGAGGGAGGGTGACGCACCTGTCTGGGGTGGGGGTGAAGTTTCCTTCTGGGGGAAGGGGGGTGAAGGAAGACCCCCCAAACCCCGCCCCGCCCATGTATAGCTGTAGAGTGGGGGTAGATCTGACGGTGTAGATGCAAAAAATACAAAATAAATTATAAGACTCGATTCATACTTACAGCCGTATGTCCGTTCAGCCTGCAGAATGACGTCACTAGCAGCCGAGTGTTGAAAGAAAGAGGAGGCCCCAATTTAGAAAGAATGAAAGAAATGGAGGCGCCGGGAATCGAACCCGGGCCGCCTGCTTCGAAGTCAAGCATGCTACCACTACACCACAGCCCCCGAGTCTCATAGGCCCTAATTCTCATTTATAACAGGGTCCCCCCTTCGAACATCGTTGCGACCCTGCAACGATACTCGGTCGATACTCATGCTCCCGGGGCGAACCCGATGCCTCAAGGGCGGAGCACATTCACACGTAGGCCTCCAAGCCTACTTCAATCACACCACACTCAGGGTTTCCTGGCTTACCCGCAACCACAGGGTTTCTCGATCGACCCAGAACGATTCTCAACCAATACCGAGGGTTTTCTCCGGCTCACCCCTAACCGAAACCGAGGGTTTTCTCCGGTTCACCCCTAACCGAAACCGAGGGTTTTTTCGGATTACCCTTAACCGAGGGACCAACCAGAAAGAGACTATGTACACATCCATACTGCACACAGCACGAGTACCGTAAGGGTTGAAGTGCCAACCTCAACCCAGGGCATGGGGCTCCTAACCCACCTCCGAAGACGGTTCGGGGATAAGGCTGTCCTGAGGACCCGGCCCTATCCTCTCCGTCCTATGTCACGGTCGCCACTATGTTGAAAGAAAGAGGAGGCCCCAATTTAGAAAGAATGAAAGAAATGGAGGCGCCGGGAATCGAACCCGGGCCGCCTGCTTCGAAGTCAAGCATGCTACCACTACACCACAGCCCCCGAGTCTCATAGGCCCTAATTCTCATTTATAACACGAGTGCAGTGGATCGGCCAGCGCATGTGATGTCATTATTTCGTCATTGTGTTGGCTGTAAGTATGAAATATGAATCGAGCCTAAACCGTAAGATCAACTCCAGTAATTTCCTTTGTTTACATTCATCTCAAAATCACGCTGTCAGCTAGGTACATACGTATGTATGTAGGTATTGTCAAATTGTTTCTACAACAAGCTAAGTTTTCGGCAAAAGTATTCAGTAAGGATCAAGCATTTATTTTTAAGTACATACATTGGCCAGAGGCCATCGTAAACCTGTTGGGCCAGCGATTACCCTCTTATGTAGTTTACATAGTACCTAAAATAATCGTCTCCTTTTGCAGCCAAATAAACCGCAAAATCTCAGGGCAATAGGAACTTCGAAGGCTATGAAGTTATTAAATGAAGAATAATCATATTGAACTTCCATGTTTACTGATGAAATTACATTCGTAAATTTAAGTTTCTCTGTAATCTGTAGCTGTTGCTGTACTTTGGAAGCTGGTAATAGTACTGTACTGTCGATTTCAAATTGAATCGCCTATGATTATTACCGTGAAGCATCAGGTATTCACGGATCTCTGTAGCCGAGTGGTGAGTTTGGTTGTTCCGTAACCGTGAGGGGAGATCGTCGATTCCTAGTGGATTACTTTGTGTCAAAGTTTTTTGCATTTTCGACTTCGTTTTACGTTCTGAACCACGAAAGCAGCAACTCATTGAATTATATACAAGGCATTATCGTTGTGACAGATGCAAAGATGAGATAAAAGACGTGTAAAACACACTCTGCACATTGGCACTTTAACGCTAGCACTGTGTTAAGATCACAATCAGAATCAAAATTAAAGACCTGTTGGGCTGTGGCCCAACAGGAAAAACGTATTTCTACAAAAATGTATGTATCGTAATTTTGCCGGTGCAAATGTGAATTAACCCTCAAGGTACCTTACACTGTGTCTTAAAGTATAAACTTGATTCATGGCTACCAAACATCATTGTTTACATTACAACAGTTTACTAACATAAAACTTTACAGTAAACCATAAGCAATCATCAATACAACAACAAAGGGTTTATGGCTGAGCGGGCAAAACCAAGGGGAGGGCGGGTCAACCGAATCTCAGCATGGCGTCCCCTTCGCTGATGGCAGCATCGGAGGTCTTCACTCGGCCGTCGGACGTCAACGGGTGAAGCCAGATTCTGAAATACCTGATCAAAAGGATTAACGGATTTGGAGCAAAGTCTGAGATCTGAGTTATTGGTTCTACCTAAAGTACATAAGCCCGGTTCATACTTGTGCTTAGCTTCACAGGGACAGAGACAAGGACAAATTTTGGTCAGTTGTTGTTGTTGTTTTGACACACGCGTTTCGGCTAACTGTGATCTGCAAGTGACCCCCAGTTCATCCCGTATACAATAGTTTATTCAAGCAAAAAAACTATTGTTTTACCAAGCAGTTTTAGTCAAATCGTTTAAGGACAAAACGACAGGAATAAGGATAAGGACGAGCATGAACCGTGCCTAATAGGGAAGAGTATGGCACTCTTCATTATTCAAATTAGTCGGTCGGAACGATGCTCCGGCTGAAATAGCCCGTTAACGTCTTGATTTCAGGCGGGGTAGTGGGTACACCCTCGAACGAAGACATGTCTTTATTTCGCGGGGGGGGGGGGACCCCTCCTCAAATGAGCGATGTGTGTCTATTTCAGGGAGGTACCCCCTTCCATTTAGCACAATCGAAATCGTTGGTGAGCTGAAACAAGAAAGGTTGCCACCACCGCCCCCCTAAAATTAAGACCTCCCAGATTTGACGGAGCTCACTCCCCTTAAATCAGGAGGTTAATGGGCTATTGCTGCCGCGACATTGGTCCGGCTGCTTAGCTAGAATATGAACGAGTGTCATACTACATAAATCAATCATTTAAGATTCTAGCAGGGTGAGCCACAAACATGTTCCAGCAACGTGTTATCAGAGCTAGCTAGGTGTTTTACAGTTTGTAAGGAGCTAGCTATTCAATAATTTTTAAACTAAAACACGTTTACGTTACATTCAAAATTTTTACTATCTGACATTTGCAAATTGTCAAAAAAATGAATTGTTCGATGAATGATCATCATCATTATGGCAGTGATTAAATTACAAATTTCCGTAAAAAACCACTCAAAATAATGGACCCTCTAAGCCAAACTGACCTAGTAACTCGTTTGTTTCTGTGTCTGGGTGAGCCGAATAACTGGTATAGGTCGAAATTGTCCTGGATATAAGAGTCGGGAAGTTGCAGGAAGTAGGCACCGGGGTAGGCAACGGAGAAATAATTGCAACACGAGAGCAATACTAGCATTGACAGCAACTGCCGCGCCAGACCACCTAAAACCATCGCTGTGGCTCCGGGATGAGCTGAAAATAGTTCAATATTAATTAAGTTATTAGATTAATAGTTAAAGTTAGTAGATTAATAGTTAGTTATTGGTTAGTAATAATTAGTGGTTATTAATAGTTCGAGGATGGTTACTAGTGGACTAAACCATATCGATTTAGCCGAGGCTTAGCTTCAACCGATTTAGCTCAACCGATTGCACTCAACCAGTTTAACTGAAGCGTATCTAAACCCGATCTAGCTCATTGTTGCAGTTTTTAAATCGGTTCAAGATAGCCCCACCATTAACGAATAAATTGAAGAAGCTTGCAGAAGCATTGATATCAATTGAAAACTTAGGTTTAGCTGCAAGATGATTTAGCTGAATCGATTTAAGGGGGGGCTATGTACCTGAAAAAGTTAAAGTTTTGGGTTCTTAGATTCGCTTCAAATTTGCACACATCGTAGCCCCAGGTAAGGCGCATCGCAGATGTAACAAACTGGAACGAATGCTTTTGCCAATTTTTCACTAGGGGCTTCCAAAAATTCAATTTTACGTGTAAATCATAGGCGCAAAAAAAGTTTTTTGTGGTTGCAAAGCGCCCCTTTACTCGAAATTTTTGTTAACACTGACGAAGCTGATTTTTACATGATTCGATAGCCTAACGTCATATCTCAATCTCTATGATCCATGTTTTGAAATATTTGCCCATAGCTTGAGCAATGACGTCAAATGTAAAATCACTCAAATTTGGCGGGTCCAAAAAACGGCCATTTTTTCACAATTCGCCCTCGATTTTAGATTTGAAAATACATATCAAAAATCCGGATCATACGATTTTGCGCATACATGTGGGCTACTACTATGCCAAGTTTCAGTCTGATTGGCTTAATGTGGTTTGTGCTAGAACTGTCCAAATAAGGACTACTTTTCGGCTCTTTGGCGTACTTTTGCCTATGTAAATACACTGACAAACGCACTGAACCAAAAGTGCACCTTCAAGCTTAATTGTTCTCATCTGAGGTAGAGGTGCCTTGAGGGAGTAACATATGTGAAAATAAGCGAAATTTGAGAACTTTGATTTTTGACCTGGGTAGCCCCCTCCCTTGACACGAGCTTTTTTCACGTTAAGACGAGAACTGAATTTATTTGGTGCAGAACACCGATTAGTTATTAATTGAATTGTATATATTTTTTGCCCGATAAAGTGGTAGAATGTATTTCATAGAGTTCTTAAATAAATCCAAAATTCACAAGTTGAGTGAACTCAAGCCGAGGGTTTTTTTATTGAGAACAACATCGGAATTCAGAAGAACTATGCGTATTTCAGAAGAACACTTGTGAACATAAAACTGCGTGTATACACTAGATAAATAATATACATCCTTATAGCGTTGAGTATCAATTAAGTGACAAAAATAAATAGCGGCGTATCTGAAGCCTCAATGAAAGAACGTTAAAATGAGCGATTGTTAGAATGAGCACAAACAAAAACCGGCACTAAAGCAGTTAAGAAAGATATAGCTAAAATATGAGACTAATTAATTTACCTGATGAAATTATAAAGAAAAGTCAAGTCAATAGTAGCAGGTGTTCTTGTATTATCAGTCCTGTATTTTCAATATACGTTCTAGTCGTAAATTCAGTTGTTTTGATGAGACAAAATGCGTAACTTATAGGAAACAAACATATTTTGTAATTCATATTAATAAATTCAAAGTATGTAATTTCGATTGAACTATTCGATAACGAATGACGCAGTTAAGGAATGGTGTTAATTATTGACTGGCTTTATGCAAGTTAACAAACAAAGAAACAAACAAACAAACAAACAAACAAACAAAGGGTAAAACAATAATCTATGAACCCGTGCTGAACTTTACAAGTCGGACCCGATTGTAACAGTTGTAAGCCTTCAAACAACCGAATATCATATCAAAATGTTACAATTGTCGCAATTGTTTTGAGTAATCGGCCCAGTTAAGCCACTAATCGTGTAATAGACCAAAAAATGTCAAATATTTAGAGTCAGATCAGTAATAAAAACATAGGTTGGTTTCGCTTCAGAGACTTTTTGACTTGTGTATATCCAGACACATTAGGCACAAAACAAACCTTTGGAAACGATACCTAATTATTCAAACTTGACATGGTTTTTGGCAAAATTTTTTGACATCTTGAATAGCAGGCCTGGCTTTAGAATAACCAAATGTAAAAAATTCAAGAAAATTTGTCAAAAAATACTGAGCAGAATTTAATTAAGCTGAGCAGAATTTTTTGGGTGGATTTCACCACAGGGGTTTGTAAAAACCATGGTTTTACGTACGTTTTCATATGATTTGCACATAATTCCATTACGAAATATCGCACGATTCGTTACGAATTTCGTAAATTTTCTAAAACCATGGTTTTTGCTCAGTTGAAATTTCGAACCTGCAGCATAGCAGGTTTTTATTCTGCTGAAATAAATATTCGTAACGAATCGTGCGATATTTCGTAATGAAATTATATGCAAATCATACGAAAACGTACGTAAAACCATGGTTTTTAAAAACCGCCGTGGTGAAATTCACCCTTTGGGTTTTGGGAAAGAAGTCAAAATATGAACGAAATTTTGACTAGGTGGTTTTGTTGTTGCTGACCTCACAAATGCAACAGTTGTAACAATTACAACAAGTTGGCCCCAAAAGGGGCAAGGTTCCTTTGTTGAGTGCAAAATCCATATATTTCACCCTTACAGTTTCGCCAATTCAGCTTCGCCTTAATTTGGGCATTGCCATGCATAATAACTAACTAATAATACCTGCTACAATTGCTTGATTTAGTTTCAGCGCTTACATACTGATTTCACTGTGAACAATTATAAAACTTGGCCAAAAACATGTAACAGTTGCCAGAACTATTTGTGATTTTTCAGTACACTGTGCCCTTTGACAAAAATTTCAGTTCAGAATAGATTGTGCAGACAATGGAAATTAACAAAAATTTCTGAAAAAACAACAGCTGTAGGGGTCGATCCCACTTCCCACATATTAAACATTCTTATACAGTGTACACTATCACCTTTGACCACTCGATCACACTGCTTGAATTTGTGCTGTTGTGAATTAGTTGTTATTACTCTGGAAGCAACATGACGAATATGCTAACAGAGCTGAATAAAAATTCAAAATTATAAGTTTTTTGATAATAAACCCATTTTTTGGTCCTCTGAAAGAGTGCTGTTTACCATTATTTGATTTAGAAATATGAAAAACGCCTTTTTGAAAACAAGCCTAATCTGCGGCATAACCTTCAGTAAGTATTAAGAATTACGTTCAAGTAAGCTGACCAGTAGGTCAGCTAAAACCTGTTGTGCAGCAGATAATTATCTTACTGTAAACTGTGTATGCAAAAGTTCAATGCGTTTTTTCTTACAATAAGTTGTTTGTGCAAAAACTTGAAGTAGTTTTTGCGCGGCCGGCTCAGCGGCCGTGCATACTAATTTCAGTTAATGCACTGAAACTGAAAATGCATGTTAATCATGCTCAGTTTCAGCGCATTACTGAAGCCAGCTGAAATGACCACCACATGCACCGCTTTATGTGCAGCTCAGAGCGAGTACGTGCGTGTGTGTAATGTGTATGTATGTGTGTGTGTCTGTGCATGACTTGGCAGGCTGACTGTCGGTATTGATTATCGATAGAATCAGCTGCTGAAACTTACACATGTCACATTAACAAAACAGGATGCAAAATGAAGTGATAGTTACAGATGCAACAAGCAAAGCTCAATGCAAAATGAGCCTTCGACTATCAAACCTATATTTTCACTCTGTGAACCAAAACCTGCTGCGCAGCAGATAATCATTTGCACTAGGTAATATTGTAATCAACATACAGTTGCAGCTATTGTGTTCATGTATTCAATTGCATGTTCAGCATCATTAAAAGTCGCAGTATAAGCATGAGCATAACCATGCTACTGAGAATCAAAAACCACCGATTTCGAGCCACATGGAAAAATTGCCATACTATACACGCCAATAAATGCAATAACTTAATTAATCGCTGACATATAGCTGCTATTTGCTGCGATTTAGTTTCATTGCTTACCATTCCAATTCTTTATACATACGTTTGCGTCAACCGGTCGTCCACAAATCGCTAACAACTGCTCATCCTCACTAATATAAAATATATCAGCTGAGCTGATGATCCTTTTGAAAGCTCATAAGCTTAAACATGTCGGTCCCTTATTTCGACTACGTAGCATCTCGTCTGTTTCATGACCGGCAAAAATGACGACGTCACTTTTGTAGGGTGTATTGATAGTGCCATTTACAACCGTTGCAGGTAACACCAATGCCGTGTTTGCCATAACAGTGTATTGTGAGCCTATTTTTGTTAAGTAGTGGTCTAGTTTGTGACATCGTGTCGAAGATAAATTTTACTTTAGTTTTATTCTAAATTACTGTTTGTATGAAGTGTGAACTGTGCAAAAGACTGGGCAAATGGAGACCATGCGAATAATGTGAGATATACTTTTAAAGTGAGACCTGTGTGATTTCAAAATGTGTGACAAACCTGACACAACAAAATGTGTGATTTCAAACCTGTGTGACTTGAGTGCAAAATTACTATGCAAACAGACAGAGCAAGACAAGATAGTGAATGTTATAAATGTTAATTATACGCATGACATGTTATGAATGTTAATTTTTTGCAACTACTACTCTTGCATTGTGGGCGTGGCAAGACATACTTTTGTAAAATATGCAAATGTGGTGCGAACTTTGTGTGTACTTTACGTACTTTGTATGAACTTTACGTTAGCCATACATTACGTGCTTACGTACGTAGGTAGTTACTAGTAAGAAAATGATACGTACCTAGACAGACACATTTCAAACACACACTCATGTTCACTTGGAACCGCACAATTACACAAATAAAAACACACAGAGACGCACAAACAAGTCTTACTTAATCGCACGTTATTTTCCGCACACCTCATTCTAAAGAAGCCTGCTGCGCTGTGGCGCAGCAAAAAAAAACAGTGATTGGGCCAGGTAAAGTGAATAATGTGGCAAAAGCGCAAGTTTTTGTGAACTTGCAGTTTTTTGGCAAGTTTTCTATGAATCGTCACTATTCAGTTTTTTGGCAAGGTTTATGTGGAAATTTGTAAGTTCACTTAATATGAACTAACAACTGATGATCATACATCTGCAGGACACTCACTAATTATTATTTTACTTAATTTTTTTATTTGTTTACACCAAATAAATGGGGTGTTTTAAATGTTTACACCAAAATGTTTTAAATGTTTAAACCAAATACACTATATACTCAGCCGAATATCCATTACACCTTTATTCCGACAAGTATCGAGTATTCGATACCGAATATTCACTGCATCACTAAGTCAAGTGGAAGTCATAGTTACCTCACCAAGCACAAAAATAATCTAGTGTTTTTTAACCTGCAAATTGACGCTTACATTGGACTATTAGACAAACTGCTACAATAATAGTAATTGCGCTTATTTGTGAGTGCCAAAAATCACATTCAAATTGTGATACACACCACTCGGGAATCCCGAGTCGGGATGTACCGAAAATTTGGTATTCGGTTTTCGTTACCGAAAAGACAATTTTCGGCCGACTACCGAACAAAATTTAAAGCAAAACTTTAAAAAATTGCCCTAGATTGCTGTGAGATGCTTAAAAATGAGCAGAAAGCGAAACAATTGCTTTAAATATCAGAATTTTGCAAAAATTTACCTTATTCAGGCAAAAATTGGAAATTTTCGCGTTCTTGTCAGTTCAAGCTCCCGAAATGTCGAGACAAGCCCACCCCATACCGAGACCCCGTGTACATGTGTGTCTATGTACATAGCTCATTCAACTGCGTTCAGAGGTCGCTGAAAGTTGTGTAGTTTTTTGCTGGTGCTTATTGGGCATGTTTATGTTATAGTTGACTTATTTTTCTATACCTTTTGCATGAAAAAAATCAAACGTTTGCAAGATGTTTATATAGCATATATTTACTTCAGCATCTTTAAAACCTGAGAAAACATTCGCTAGCTTATGCTTAACAACTATTCGGTATTCCGTTTTCGGCCGAAACCAAAAAACCGAATATTCGGTATTCGGTGAAATTTTTTTCGGTCCCATCCCTAATCTCAACCACAGTACCACAGTGTCACACACATTCTCAAATCGAAGGTACATACATACACCCACGCCAATGTCGAACACGGGGCGGTCAAAGGTTTTATTCTATGGGGATTTAGAGATTTGTTACTTTACATTACTTTACAAAGAAAATCCGATAAGAAAATAACTGGGTTTGAACTAAAATCTGAAATAAAAATAAGCCGCTTTTGTTCACTTTTCTACCCACCAGATTGGTGTTTGAGATAATCAGATAAATTCGATTGATTGACTGAAAGACTCAACAAAAAATGACTGTTATGAAACGAGTGTCCCAGTAGATGGATGACAAAAATCCGCGCTGGCCTAGATTCCTGCGGCCATGGGGCGGGGCATCAAAAATTTACCTCGTGCTTAACTGTGACCTTGTGGAGCGTTTCACTCAACATAATGCTAGTTAGTGCTCCTGAATTCTCGATGATTCTTGATCTTCGATCATGATATGATCACAATCAACAGATATGATACAGATTGGAATAAAGGTGAAACTCTCCTTCACATTCACATCTGTATCCGAAATTAGAATTAGACTACAACTGAAAAAATTTAACTACGTGCATGCCGCGCTTAATTTTACCGATACGGTGAAATAATACTCACTGTCATCATGTGAAAAAATATACGCTCGTCAACAAAAGTGCTTGTTATTTTATTATCTTACAACAAATTATGTAAGAGGAATGGGTTGTTTTGATGAGTGAGAAGTGTATTCATTCTTTTGTGACCATCAAATGGCTACATTTCGCAGGAAGTATATATAAGATGCTTCCAACAAAATTATCTGTTCGAAATGTACATGAACCCGCAAATAAAAATACCAAAATCGAAAATCTTACTTAAATATAAGTTTCATGTACGACGTTACCGAGATAAGGTAAACCGTTAATGACTGGTCACGCTAGCTATTTAAGTTTCTGTTTCAAGAGACACACCTTTATGTAACAACATGGACTTTGTTGATAAATGGTAAGCACCCACGGTGCTTAAACGTATGAGATTCTTGATTTGATTTAATTTTATTGCAAATAAATAGAAGCTCATATTTTCGCTTTTTATGTTCAGACCGACTAGCTCCGTTTTACATTTTAGTTGAGTGCGCTTGGCATCGACTATTAGTATGTGGCCGGTTAGCTCAGTTGGTAGAGCGTCCGATCCGTAAACGGAAGGTTGGTGGTTCAAGTCCACTCCAGCAGTTTCTTTTTGAATTTTCGAGCTGACATTTTGGTCTTTTGGAAGAATACAGTCGATTAACTTAAGGGAAGCTGCACAGAATAAAGCGACAAATACACTGTAAATCTAGGTGACACACGCACATACTCACATGAGCTGATGATAAACACACAGACAGAAGCAATTCTCGCACAGTTTAGTGTTATAACGCCAAAATCAAAATTAAAGACCTGTTGTGCTGTGGCACAACAGGAACAAGTAAAAGTTTACTGCAAAAGTAGTTCAGTGAGTGAGAAGTTAGAAGGGTTAACGTTTGACAACATTAGGCCTGTTGCGCATTAAAAACTAATCGCAAACAAAAAGTACGTATTAATGAGAAGAGCTTGACACTCTTCATATTATGCCTTGGGACAGTCGTCCATGGTGAGGTCTGAGTGTCACAGTTCCAGAGGAAATATCAAACGCGGCCATTTTATGTGGACAAACCTATATGAAATCCTGTTATTCATTTGCACAGATTTACTGCTTAGCCGTTCCAAATTCTCTCATACAAAAATTGATAAACACGCTCTAATTTAAAAGTAGAGAACCGCGTCTGTTGATTAAAGAGTTTCGTAACTCAGTTGCTGTATCTATGTTCCAAAGGAAATAAAACGCGAAAAAACACTGCGTTCATAAGCTACATGAGTACTGATTAGCGTTACATAGATGACAAAAAGTAAAACTCATAAAATTTTTATTTTAGTACTAGTTAAAAAAGCAACTATTGGGCAAAAAAATGTGCAAAAAAACTGCCAATTAAAAGTTAAAAAATAAAGCCTGAATTGTAAAAAAAGAGCCGAAACTTGGGATCGAACCAGGTACCTGTAGATCTGTAGTCTAACGCTCTATCAACTAAGCTATTCCGGCTTGTACTTTCTTTACTTAGAGTCTGTAACTATTGATAACTGATAAATAGTATGTAGCGTGAGATAACATTTAGTTTGATGTGTTAACCTGATTTGCAGAGATAATCATTGGTAAACCATTATTTTTTTAAAACGTATAAAATTTTTGTGAAAAGGAAGTCTCGTGTCACAATGTGTGCTAAAGTGATGATTGCTAAAAGCACGATTCCCCTGCACGGTGCCAATAAATTCAATATACCATTTATTGACAGTGACAGTCACGAATCGGTGGCTCAGATAGTAGAGTTTCTGATCATTAATCTGATAACTGACGGTTCAATTCCTGCTCGTTTTTTTTGAAGCTTCAATTTCATCAGTTTGAGATGGATTTAATGCACTGTTATTATATGTATATAACAGCTTATATAGGTAATGCATATACATGGCGTTATCAGCAGTCTGATGACCGACACATTACTACAGCAAAGGTAAGAGCAAACACACGCACACAACACAAAAGGTAGGCATGCTGTCAGGTGAGTGTGTGTAATTTACAGATTCTGCAAATCCTATACAAACCAAGTATAAAGTACCTGTTGCGCTGTGGCGCAACAGGAAAAAGAGCAGTACTGACTTTACGTGTTAATCACATGCGCACAACAGCGTGCAGCTGCTACTTTTACACTGCGCAGAGTTGGTTTCAAAACAATAGTTCCATCTCTAGAAGGAACAACAAACCATTCAATTAAACATGAAATCATAATAAATAACGGATTTAAATAGTTTTCAAAATCACAATTTTTTGGATTATTCACCGACAGTATATAAGTTGTTAACCGGATTTATGAAACACTGCGATACACATTGGGTCCGGATTAAAAGGAAGTATTGGCAAAATCACGCCACCTGTTTTGTCTCAGGGTTCAGCAATTCTTGGTCAAACGTCAGTGCATGAAAATCTGTTGAGGCATTAACAGACTATTTATAATGTTTTGAAAGCACGCCCTCCCACAAACCATGAGCTAAAAGCATAATTATGGAGGCCAGCTAGTGGTATTTGAAATATGACAATGCGCAATGTTGACTTTTGAATAAAGTGAAGTGTAGATTAAGAGTACATAATAGGGAAGAGTGCGACATTCAGTATATGCTCTATCAAGAGTAATAGTTATGTATAAACGTTGATTTAATAATCGAAATGTGCTGATATTACTGTAAAGTGCTACAGTATAATATGTACTCATGGTATAATAGTATTGTAGTATGTATTATATTTTACATACTTGTGGTTTTGGGCTATTAAATATTAACAGCATCAGTTCGAGCATGAAATGTACTCCTGATGGAACCATAAGTATTCACTAGAGCACAACGCAGTACTAAAAGCACTATTACTCTTGGTACTAAATCATGCAATAGAATAACTTGAAAAATGACAAACCCATTATGGGACTATGGGTTTACAATTAATGATAACTCTTTAGGTCCCATTTTTGTTACATGCTCTTGATGTAAATAATTGCTGGTTAGTATGTAGCTACTGTTGTTTCGATCCAAAAACACTTTAAATATGCTATAAATAAGATACTGCTATAAATAAGATTGGAAAAAATATAAATTCTGCTATAAGAATAAATACGATAACAAATCATTTACTTAAATATGGTACCATTATTATTTTACCATGTACCATTCTACCATTTATCATTTTATAAAAATTTAATAATAATAATTTTTTTCATTCAAGTTTCAATATTGATCCCGGTATCAAACGGGATAACAGAAAATGAATTGCTCAGATTTTAACTCCTAAAATTTATGGCGCATTCAAAACATTGTGACCTTAAAGGCAGTCAAGTTAAATTTTTCGGTTACGGACAAGCATGAATTAAACTTAGGGCCAGTTCCTAAAATGGATTAAACGGATTAGATTAAAATTTATTTGCCTAATAACTAATCTCAATGTTGAGGTAGACTTAAAAAATTTTGTGCACAAGCGGGAGGTGCAACAAATAGTTGCTATCGCAAATTTTATATGAATTGATTAATGATATGATGAGTTATTGGTAAAACAAAATTTTAATCCAATCCGTTTAATCCGTTTTAAGAATTTGTCCTAAAATCAAGAGTAAATAATACTTAGATAACATTCTATTATATACTCTTGCTATGTAAGACGCAATATTCAAGCCTATCCTAGTCACTACATAGCTTTGCTGTTTACCGAAAACTTTTGCCAACCTACATACGAAAGACTTAATTAAATAAAATGAGGCGGCCAGAAATATGTTTTTGGGCAAATTGTTTTTTAATAATCCATTTCGAAAATCAGAAAAATATGTTTTCAATGCTTATAATTTCTTTCATTAGCGTGGCTAAAATCTGGAATGAAACAGTATTTTGCTGAGTTTTGTCAAAAGAGCTTCTGGCCAACTTCAAATGATGGATTTGCTTCGAAGACGGTTAGGCGAAACAACAAATCATAAATTCGTACTTTCCTGTCTCACATTCAAATGCAACCGCATAAACTTTTGCGTTGGCGAAAACAACATACACGCCGCCTCCACTGATAGAAGTTACGAATTCGTCACCGGATTTAACAGACTCGACTAATTTTAGTCCGAATAGCAAGGGATATAGAAAATAAAAAGTCTGACCAATGACCATAAAGTGCTGAACCCTGAGGCAAAACAGGTGGCTTGATTTTTGTGACTACTCGTTGTACTCTTGATGCCTACATTTGTTCTTTTCATAACTAAAGCGCGTGTTCCATTTTGTCTCAGGTTCCAGCAATTTTTGGTCAGACTTTAGTTAAATAAGCCAACTGATTTAGTTTTAGTCTAAACGCATTTCTAAACAAATATCGCCGGCTTAAAAGGATTTAAGATACACATTGATATTTGATACGCTTGACAAGTGTGTGCGATGTAAAGTCCATATACTTATGTAGCTAATCAGATACATAGCAGAGTTTCCCCCTGTTGCTGGTAAAATACAATACCAAGCATTACCCCCCCCCCCCATTGACAGGGGTCAAGCACCCCCTCGCAGATATTGCTCCCCTGCACCTCTGGGTAAGTCAGTTTAGTCTGGAGTAGATTTGTTATGATTATTTATGCAACTTTAATTTTAATGCTGATTTGATTTTCGATTCCGATCTAATCAAATCCATTCCTTTTGACCCACATCACATCAATTCAAGCCAAATCAATTGAAAACAAGATACTAATGCTAGCATGATTTTTAAACCGTTTAAGGGGACTAAATTAAACTTGTTTATACCGGTGTGAAAAATGTACTATGGTAAAAATGGAGTACAAATAGCCACCAACTGTGCTTTCTAAGGAAACCTAAGTGAGCTATGCGTTGCATCAATAATAAACTATCAACAAGAGTATGACACTTTTCCCGGCACTGTCTACGGATACGCTCATTAATTTACTATTAAATTTCATACATTAATAGGTTTTCATGAAATATGAATATAATTCATTTCCAGACTTACTGAAGGCGTATAAATGATGGAATGACAGGATACTATTGATTTATTACCAACTAATTAATAATAATTCATCATTTTTTGGTTATGTCGGTTGTTAGAGCACAACAAGCCTAGGGGACGTAAAAGGATTATATTAGGGGTGAAAAATGCTACAAGACTGTAAGACATGAAAAAATATAGCTTTATCATTTCAGGAACTATGTAGGTTGTGAGTAAATTGTTGTAGGTGGTGTTTCTAGTATAATTAATGTCAGACACTTTTGCTCTTAAGGTAAAGGACGTTATTTTTATGGCTTCTTAGCGGGAGGAAAATACCTACAGTTTTGTGCAAAAAAAGTTCCCTGTTCGTCGGCGTACGACGAGCTTCGTCGTTTGCGAAAAGTGACGAGCGGTGGCCGGAAAGTGACGAACAAAAAATTTTCAAATTTTCACTTTTTTACATTGAAAATGTGTTTCGGAGCACTTTTGGAAAAAATTTTTTTCGTCACTTTCCGGCCACCGTTCGTCACTTTCCGGCCACCGTTCGTCCCATTTCGCGAACGACGAAGCTCGTCGTACGCCGACGAACAGGGAACTTTTTTTGCACAGTACTGTAGGACATCTAGGTATCCTGATGTATCTCAGATTGAAAAACTGTTTTTCACTGAAGTCTGACCGCAAAATAAGGAAGTTTTTGATAAATTGTAGCCAAAATAACAAAAAAATAAAGAAAAAATTATAGCCACCCACCAATACAATACCTACAAGCTGCGAAATTATGAGATTAATAGTGAGACAGCTTTTGTCTCAACCCACAGGTCAAAGCAAGTTACGTAAACAAATTTATGAGATCACAAATTTCATATAGCAAATTCATAAACATCAAAAAGCATCACCTTATTA
The DNA here is from genome assembly GCA_030248245.1 of Trissonchulus sp. WLG1_4. Lineage (NCBI taxonomy): Eukaryota > Metazoa > Nematoda > Enoplea > Enoplida > Ironidae > Trissonchulus > Trissonchulus sp. WLG1_4. Next base: position 1,935 of record JASANF010001654.1, on the reverse strand, counting down.
CGTCTTTTCACAGTGTAATGTCTATCTTCTGTGAACGAGCATGTACTAAAGATAGGCCAAGCTGTGAGGACCAAAACTTTGTTTTGGGCTCAGGCTTTGTTTTATAGGCTCAGGCTTAGTTTCAGACTTAGTTTAGGTTTGGTTTAGGCCTAGGCTTAGGCTCAGGTTAAGTTTTAGGCATAGTGCAGGCTTGGACGAACAAAATAAACACAAAACCACTGAGATTTCTTTCCTCTATAACGAGATGTGTACTGGCTCATTCACATACATATGTAGACGCAGGTCTTTCACAATGTCTTGACTTGACTTAACCTGACTTGAAATTTAGCATATGCATGTGCATGTTCGATTCCTATTTGTATGTTACTTCACAATGTATGTAATTTTATTATTGTATTTCGTTCTCGTGTGTTTTGTTCTCATTTGCTGAAGTGAAAAATACTATGAATATTTTTGACTGAACGAGAAAAAAGAATTAAAGTGCGTCAATGTTTGAACACTGATTGAATTTCAGGTGAAATTATTGAAAAATACCTAACTTAGTAGAATTTAAACGAGAACTGTTGGGTTTTGCTAGAAGAAGTCACTCTGACCCGAAATTGCTGAACCCTGAGACAAAACAGGTGGCGTGATTTTTGTCACTCTCGCTGTACTCTTGATGCTCACAATTCGTTCCTTTCGCAATAAAACCTCGTGTTTTTATCATCCCAAAATTACATAGGAGGAGATTCTGAATATAGTATATACGCATGTTTAAAAACAAAAGCCTGTGTGCTGCGGCACGTCAGAAAAAATGTGGATTTTTGATCTGCAGGTTCCAATTGCATCACTCATCCCCGTAATCAGTGAGCCTTAAAAAATATTTACACTTCAAGTAGTAATTCCCTAAATGAAAGAAAAAAGATGTTTTATTAAAAACTGTTGCCTTTTATTAGAATATATTTTAAAGTATTATTCATAATTACAAAAAGACATAATTTAGTTCGACCCACGTAATTTTTTATTTTTCGCTGCATCAGCCATATTGTCGTCAAGTTATGACAAATACAGACTCTGTAAAGCTTTTAAACTTCAATCTAACTACTTAAAACTTAAAATTAATGTAGAAAGGACATTATATGAATTATTTATATTTTTTTAAAGCTAGATATATGTACTTTATTGAGGAGTTATAAACTTTTTATTGATTTCTAATCATTTATCATTGATTTTGTTTAGAGTTCTGCTTGATTTGCTGCTCCACTCATTAGCATATTCGGGAATTTTTGCTTGTTGCCGTGTTTTAGACGTTTTTGAAATGCCATTTAATCAAAAGACATAAATGTATTAAATTGAAACTCAAATCATAGGCAAGTACATAGATGTACTGAAAGCTGAGATTTTTGCATTTGTAATCTGGTATTTACAGTCTTTTGAGATCTTCTACTTACTCTTTAACCCTTTGCTGCATGAAAAATAATGCACAAAGTCCAGTCATTGGCTGGGTTTTGATCCGTCACCACAGACGGAGCCTGCGTCACAGGGGCAGCTTTGTGGCAGGACTGGCAGGCCTAGCCACTTGGCCACCGGTTCGCTTTACTCGGATACCTAAGGCATCCTTGCGAAGTAACAGATTCTGTGAAACATAGAGCCGACAGGTTTCACTAGTGTAAAATGATTCTCATGTAACAGTATGCGGAAAGGGTTATAGATGGATTCATACAGCCAGCCGTATGTAGGTTCAGCCGGACAGAGCCACAAAAATAATTCCTTAAGTTGATTAAAATAATTCCCTAACTTGATTTTATACACCACTCGTGGAGTGATTATTTTGTAATTTTTCCGGCTAAACGTACTTACGGCTGTGAGTATGAATCAATCCTGAAATTTAATTTAATTTTAATTTAATTAACATGCAGTATCTACCCAAAAGATGGACGTTTAAGAAACATAGAA